>BQKN01065221.1:550837-614694 GCA_022839385.1 Asparagus kiusianus
AAATTGTTATCATCAAAACACTATCATGGAGATATGATATTCAACATAACCCGATCATGTAACCGAATGCAATGATAAACCCAGTTTTGCAAATAAGCTGAGGGTGGATGATTCATGTAACGGGGAGTTCCCGAAAGAATACTATATGTAATTTTCTTAGGGATAACCCGATCATTACAAACAAAGTGATAAACACTAAACCCCCACTGTGATTTCCGAACATTCTTTTGCTGAGACGAGATTCGATCGCTTTGTTGGATCAATCTTCCCTCACAAAACTCCTATTGGTGTTTGACGACAGATCAACCTTTCCTCACAAAATCCCCCACTGATAAAATCAATTGATGGTGGGTCCACTAAAATTTCTATCCGCCAATTCATGAAAATTTTCAAATCTTGACGTGCTACGTCCTGATCACTTAACATCAAAATCCTCCATCGAGTGGCTAGTACAAACCAGTATTTCTACTGCTACTTGTATTCCACTCCCTTTGATTTCAGGTCAAACCTATAAAAGTTAGGGCCAAAGCCAGATTCCCCTCTCGATTCCTTCCATGAACGAGAGGTCCACTTTCAAATTGAGCAATCAAACCTATAAAAGTTAGGATTGTCTCCAACTTCACTTAGTCAAACCTGTAGATAGTTAGGACTAAGATTGAGTTATCCCTTTCGATAAATGAAAGACTTCCATCTTTTCCTTTTTCAGCCAAACCTATAAAAGTTAGGGTCGAAATAAAAATTTCCCCTCAATAAATGAGGAACTCTTTTCTTGGATCAAGTAACCAATCCTATAAAAGTTAGGGTTACTTGAATCTTTCCGATTCTCGGAGTGGAGATCCCACTCCTAGTTTCATCTTTCCAGATTCTGGGGGTGAAGATCCCACTTCGAGTTTCCTTCCTAACTGAAGATAGAATATAAAATTCTTCCTCTTCGGTGCCGGGAGATAGAATATAAAATTCTTCCTCTTCCATTTTGGGTTCATCTTTACCCTGAGAAAAGAAAAAATTCTCAACTTCAAATCCGTACATTCCATGCACGGAGAACTTTATCTCGACTCCTAAATAAAGATAAGCCTACGTCTAACACACGTTGCCGGTTAGTTCTTAACCGTAAAAAGAACCAAAGCCCACATATTCGACATTGTGGCAGGTTGTTATTCATAACGCCAAAATCCGCGCCTTACACGCACGGGGAATTTTATCCCGAATCCTAAGATGGGATAAGTCAACGCCTAATACGCGTTGCCGGTTAGTCCTTAACCGTAAAAAGGACAAAAGCCCACATATTCAATATTGTGGCAGGTTGTTATTAATAACGCCAAAATCCGTGCTTCACACGCACGGGAAATTTTAACCCAAAGCCTAAGCAGGGATAAGCCAACGCCTAATACGCGTTGCCGGTTTAGTCTTTTACCGATTGAAGAAGACACCAGAATCCGAGTCTAGGGATTTTTATCCTGAATCCTAAGTAAGGATAAGTCAGTACCTAACACGCGTTGTCGGGTAGCCTATTCCCGAAACAATGGCGAAGTCTACGTATTCGAAGTCGTAGCATCAAGTCTAAGGGAGTTCACTCCTTCAGCACAACGTCACATTCGGAACGGATTTCAACAATCCGCTTGCTAGCCCGACTCAAACGGTAGTCGGTAAAGGCATATCAAATCCGTTGATGGCTGAGAATTTGCCAAAAATCCTAAGTCTATGTCTGATACACGTCGCTGTTTAGTCTTTTCATAGGAGAAAGACGAAGTCTACGTATTCAATATCGTAGCACTAAAAGGGTTAACTCTTTTAGCTTAATGTTACATGCGGAACAGACTTAAAACAATCTGCATGCTAGCCCGACTCAAACGGTAGTCGGTAAAGGCTAATCAAACACGTTGATGGCTGAGAATTTGCCAAAAATTCTATAAATACGAGTCATTGACGCATCATCTTCATTAGTTGGTCTCGTGACTTGAGCATCCAACAACTTCAGGATAAGATCCATACATGCAGATGAATCAACTTTCACAGTTAGTCCTGCAACTTCGACATTTAGGACCGCCATGCTCCAATACCTCAAGAGCTTAAACTGTGTATACTCCAACAAACATACGAGTATAAACTGTATTAACGTCGAGCGATCCGAAACCCTAGGTCAACGCCGGTCAACGTGTAACCCTAGGTCAACGCCAGTCAACAAGTTGCGACAAAAAAAGTCAACGCCAGGCGATCCGAAACCCTAGGTCAACGCCGGTCAACGCGTAACCCTAGGTCAACGCCAATCAACGTGTTGCGATACAAAAGTCAATGGCAGACGATTCGAAACCCTAGGTCAACGCGTAATCCTAGGTCGACGCCAGTCAACGCGTTACGATGAAAGTCAATGTGAATCAATATATCGTGATGGAGATAGTCATTTCAAAGTCAACTCGATGATACGAGCCAAAATCAAATCACTGGTTTTGATTCAAGATTTCAACGACGGCTAGACGATAAATGCAGTGCCGGGAGAACTTCAGCTATTCGTCAAAACATAGAATAGATTGAAAATCGAAGGCGTCAAGAATCAAAGCTAACAACAGGTCCTTTTACACAAATTGAGGGTTGGACCGATCATATCCAAAGTATTTCAAGCTCGTCTATAAAAGAAACAAGACAGAGGGGGTATCTGTAGGCGTCAAAAATTACCTATAGGTCCCCGCACACGGTTCGAGACAGA
Source organism: Asparagus kiusianus (assembly GCA_022839385.1). Lineage (NCBI taxonomy): Eukaryota > Viridiplantae > Streptophyta > Magnoliopsida > Asparagales > Asparagaceae > Asparagus > Asparagus kiusianus. Next base: position 553,542 of record BQKN01065221.1, read on the forward strand.
GAGAAGATGATGAATGTCACTATTCGAGTTACAAGAGATCATTTGACGATGATAAGCACTTGAAGTGAGTCAACGGACCATGCGAAACGACAGAACTTCGGAGTGACGGAAACACGAGCTGATCGGGAACCCCGTATCGCTTGCAAAAGGGCGGAGAGCCTCTCGTGTCTTGTCCACTTCACAAATGATTTAATTATGTGATATTGTAGATCTTCTCAACGGCTTTCCAATGCATCTTGAATCGCATGATTCCGAGTTCGGACGGCAAAGATACGGTGAAAATGAACGGAACGCGCAGGACTACGTCCTGGGACTCGGCGAAACACCTAGAGATGTCTCGGCCAACCCGAGACAGCCAAAGGTGTCTCGGCTTGGCCGAGATACTCTAAGGTGTCTCAGCCAAGCCGAGACACCCAGAGGTGTCTCGGATTGGCCGAGACACCCATTGGTGTCTCGGATTGGCCGAGACACACATGAGTGTCTCAGCCAAGCCGAGACACCCAAAGGTATCTCGGAACTTATAGAGTGATTTTGGCCATGATCTGATTCGAATATGAAGAAACTCAAAACATGAAAGTTGTAGATCTTCTCATTATCATTCCAATACATCTTATATCAGGTCATTTGAAGGTCATATGCGGAAGTCATGATCAAAATACCCGAGACACTCATTGGTGTCTCGGTCATGGCCGAGACACCCAAAGGTGTCTCGGAACTTATAGAGTAATTTTGGCTATGATCCGATTCGAATATGAAGAAACTCAAAACATGAAAGTTGTAGATCGTCTCGTTAGCTTTCCAATTCATCTTGGATCAAGTCATTTGGAGTTCATATGAGGAAGTTATAATCAAACTATCCGAGACACTCATTGGTGTCTCGGCCATGGCCGAGACACTCACAGGAGTCTCAGACCTTGTAGAGTTATTTTGACCATGATTCAATTTGAATCTAAAGAATCTTAAAAGATAAAAGTTGTATATCTTTTCGTTATCTTTCTAACACAACTTGAATTAACTAATTTGGAGGTCAGATGAAAGAATTAGAGCCAAAATACTGAAGCGGGTACAAACTGTCTCGCACATGTGCGAGACACCCCAAACTGTCTCGCACTCGGGACGTGTGTTTGACAGTTTTTGATTAGTTTTGATGGTTCCAGAGCCTCCTTAATTGCCTTGGGGTTATCTTTAAATGTGATAAAGTGGTTATAACTGAGGATAGGTGTGAATCGGCCGTTGTTATCCAAAAAACCGACTTCCGAAGACTATAAATACAGCTCTAGGCCTTCATTTTTAGAGATCTAGATTTCTCGAGCGTTGGTGAAGCCCTACCGAATTGAGGAGTGAAGAGCCACGAATTTCAGAGAGGATGAGGAGACTTCAACGGATTCTTCGGCATAAAGAAGAGGAGTTCGTTAGATCTGCAGCCCGGTTCGTCCCTTAAGATTATCCCGTTGCGGTAATCTTAAGAAGAGCAATTATCTCGCTGTTGCCGAGATAAGCGCTATGGTTTCTTGATTCCTTCACGAATCAACGAACCTCTGCTCGATTTTTTAGCAATCAGATCTGATTGACGGTGGTCCATGGATATCAATATCCCCGTCACAGGCCAAGATCCCACGCAAGCAGCGGGCGATTAACACCCGTTGCGTTTGTTTGAAGAAAGTTATATTTTTTTTATTATTTTCATTATGTAAGAAAGTCTTATAGAAAGACTAATTTTACTTTGAATCTGTAATCGATAAACGTGTAATAGATTCAGCAATGAAGAAATCAACTTTCACCGCAAACACCTACGTTCTCGAGGTTGATCTTCACTAAACGACAAGCCTCGTCTCTTATCGAGACGAAGTTTGTTTTCCTGGTCATTCTTCTCATATTTTAAAATTTGGCATTTTTGAATGCCTACAAAACCCCATTCAAAGTTTTCAGACTGAATTCGGTTACATGTGGTCTGAAACACTTTGAATACCTATAGGCATCTTTAACTCGCAGAGTTTATCTGACGAACCTAGTTTCGTCATGAACTTCATCTTTACTACGCGGTTCAACATGGATATTATCCTGAGGTTCATTCTAGAGTTCGTCCCTCTATACGAGCTTTGTCAGGATAACAGTCATCTGACAAATGACACATTGCAGCTTCGTCAGTGATGTTGTTACGCACCTTTTCCAGACCCAATAAATGGTTACCAGCTGGTGCCTAGAGATCTCCGTGAATCCCATCCGCAGATCTTGTTGGGGAAAGATTTCATCAAACAATATTAACTTAAGATCGCGACCCTTGATTCGACTTTTTCCCGCCCCTATATATAGGACATCATCATATGAGAAGTCCTTTCTTCCCTTCGTCATTTGGATTATCTGAACTCCTCCTCTTCCAAAATTTCAATCTTTTCTCCTTTGCGAGCTCCTCAAACGAAATCAATGGCCCCCAAGACTGCTGTAGACCGAAGCAAGGGCAAGGGCAAGAAGGTTGTCGGTTCTTCACACGAACCCAATGTTCTACCTACTTTCTCGGGTAATGGATCTAAACGCACGATTTGCGTTCTAGAAAAAATATCAACCCTATCTATTTTAGACTTGGGTTTCATGAGAAAGATGAACAGATTCTTCCAGACTTATCATAAAGATGACGTCTTTCTGATTTGATGAGGCTCGTCATCGACGAGGCTCGTCTCTATGACTTGTCTCATCTTTTGAGGAGTCTTATCTACTTGTTGAATCTCATGTGTCCAACGACATTAGCTATCCTAACGAGGGTCGTCCTCTAGCTTTATTAAACAAAATTCGTTTATATGATGAACTTCGTCTTTCCAATGATTATCTTCGTTGGATTGACGAACCTTGACTTCAAATGGTGAACTGCGAACCTTGTTCCTTGTCAAGGTTTGTCTAGTGAATGAAGTTTACTTGGCCAACAAAGTTTGACATTTTGTTGTAACACGAGGTGCATCATTTGAACGACTCTCGAAGTTCGTTGCTGAAATGACCTTCATGTCATTTGGATGTGATTGCTGCTCGAGACTAACCTTGTTTGTCTTTTTGTGCAGTTGTATATCCCTTTGTTCCACTTTCCCAATATGGTGATCTTAGAGCAGATGGTACTCAAGTGGCTGCAACTCATCCTAATTACTCTACCCTTGAGAGTATTCCTTTGTTCAGAGAACGGGAGCCAGAAGAAGTGGATCTTCTTTCTGAACCTTCGATTTTCACATTTAGGCGTATGATCACTGATGCTCCCCTAGAGTCCATTAATCGTGAACACATTGTGAAGCCTGTTCCCTTATTTGGAGACTCTTTAGGTGATCCCGACTTGTTGGATATCGGGACTTATGAATGGCTCAGAACTGTGAATGGACGAAACTTGTTCTTGCCTCGAATAGAGCGTAACGTTTCTCTTACCGCTTTAAAGATCGTGTCGGCTCCCAGAAGAATGGACTGGGATTTAACCCTACCACAAGATGGGGTTATATGTGGCTATTTTTCCCGAAGTGGTACTAAGATAGATAGAGGTAGTCGTTACATCACCGGATTACACCCGGGGCTCTTTCAAAAAGAGCTTCCTGTTGGTGAGACTGTTAAGGAAGCTAATACTTTTGGCCATGCATTCTTTAGGTGAATGGGTCAATTCCCTACTAAAGATTTTAGAACCCCTGGCTGGTCTCATTAGAGTCGTATGCAATGGTGGTCTCGTGTTACCGAATACATCTTACAGAAGAATCATGAAGACCTGCAAAAGTTTGGTCTTCATGCACCCATCAGGGTGACACAATTTGGGTTAGTCAATAACTCCTACCAATTCTTTGGTATTTTGGAGTTATATATGTTGGCCTTCTTGTTTTGATAATGTTTAACAAACAATTTATCACTAATGTTATTTGTCTAGTATTTGTATTTTCTTATTTATTATAGACAAACAACATGTTGGAGGATGGATGGAATTGCGCATTCACGATCATATCCAATGGAGGTTGGCGGAATTATAGGATGAAGCAATGCAATTCAAGTTAAAAATTCAAGTTCAAGCTTCATCCGCAAGTTTATCAAGTTGAGCTACAATTAAGATCAAGATCAAGCTTGGGCAACATTAGTTTAGGTTTATAATATGTGTGTCAGTACATTAAGCTCAATCATATATACACGCACATATTTGGTTTTTATATATATAGTTATATATATACCCAAGTTTTGGTTATGGACTTAATAATCATTGTATACATATTTCATTAAGTCTATAAAATCATTTCATAGGGTTTAAAAATATTTTTTATGTTAAAACAGCAAATTTTATGTATATCACATTTTCATGTTTTAGACACACTTGCAAAATACATGAGTTTTCACAAATGGGAAACTCAATTTGAGAAATTCTTTTTCTAACATATTCAATTTCATGTTTATAAATATTTCTCAAAGTTTTATCAATTTTAGAATTAATTTATTATGTTTATTTGAATTTACAAAATCAAGTTTTTAATAAGCTTATGTTCGTGCACATGTTCGTGCAAGTTTTTGCAAAACTGATGCGTTTTCACAATTGGGAAATGTAATTTGAAAATTTTCTTCGTTTACATGTTTATCATCAAATATACAAATATTTCCCCAAGCTTTACTAATTTTGGAGTTGTTTTGTTATTTTTAATTGAATTTACAAAACCAAGTTTTTAGCATATTTTTTCAGAAACTGTATATCTGTGTCCAAACAATTATTTCTCTCAACTGGGAAATGATATTTTAGAAATTCTTTCTCTAACATGTTTATCTACATCTCTAGAACCTTCTTCAAAATTTCATGATTTTTGGAGTTGATTTACTATTTTTAATTGATTTTACAAATTTAGATACACAAAATTCCAGAATCTGTCAAAATCAGAAACTGTCCGTGAACAGTGCGGTCGACCACTACAGTCGACTGTGCTATAGTGTCGTCAACCGCCATGGTCGACCGTCTGTAGTCCAGAGAACAGTTTTGCAGTTTTGACATTGGCGGTCGACCGTCACGGTCAACCGCCAATGTTACCGTTGCACAGTAACGGTAACTTGCTGGTTTTTATTTTTTTAGTGGGTTTTTGGGGTTTTTTGGATTGTTTTCTTTTACCCTATATAAACCCCTTTGCCGTAACTATTTTCTAGTACAAAGAGATGTTTTAAACAAGTTTTTACAAGGTTTAAGTTTGTTTAAGTGTTTGTTTACAAAATTGGGTTTGTGAAGATTGTTTCACAAGAAGAGGAGATCAACTTGGGTTTGAGCTTTCAATTTCACATCTCTATCTCTATTGTTCTAGAGAAGTTTTTCTAAACTCAATTCTAGCTTTGCATTTATATTTGTCATTAATTATTATCTTTATTAAGCTAGATTTATATTGAGTTTACATTTGATTTTGTTGTTTCTCATTGTTTGCACACACAACCATTGAGCTTTAGTATTTTACACATATTGTATATTTGGGTTGTGGGGAGTGTATCATTGAGAGTGAGCTACATTGTATTCTCATTCATTATAGAGAACAAAACATTGTATTTAAACTTATATTATGAGTATCACTTATAATACACTTGTATACCGAGAGTAGTATGTGGTGAGAGACGGGGTCGAATCCAATAAGAGTGGCGTCGGTTGACGAACCTATGGAGAGGTTGCATCCGAACACTTGAGGAGGAGGATACGGACTAGGCCAATACTTAGAGGGTGTAGAGTGTGATTACAAGTGTGTAGTTGTAAAGTTTTCGGTTAGCTAGAAAACCGAGTGTGAGGTGTAAACGTCATTCGGGTAAGCGTAGAAAACCCGGTTGTGATAGTGAAGATCTCCTTGAGGTGAAGAGCAGAGACGTAGGTCAAGTGGTTAGACCGAACTCCATGTTCATATCGTTTTGTTTGTGATTGCACTGGCGTACCTATCCTTGTATTCATATCTTATATCGCCTTTGTGTATTGCTCTTCATATTGACCTATCACATTTATAGATTGTTTATTTCTCCTTGTATTAGTTTATATATCCTTGCATATAATTCACCATATATCTCATTGCTAGGATATTACTCTTTGGTTATATCGCTCATTCTTGCTTATAGCATATTGTATATCTATCTTGTAAGAATAACTTGTTAATTAGTTTTAATTAGCATAAAATCGGATTAGATTAACATAAGACCCTAATCAACCCCCCTCTAGGGTCTAACAATCGGTATCAGAGCTTGGTGCTCTTTTATTTAAGGACTAATCGCCTTTAGTTAAAGATCCAAGTTATCGTATTTTTGTGCTAATCTAGTTTTGTGATTTTATTGTTATCTTGCTTACACATATATACATTATGGATATGCACGGTGCACCTTGTTTAGGTTATGCCATTAATGTTGCTCCTCGTTTAGATAATTTCCCCTATGCCCAATGGTCTGTTAGATTTAAACTCTTTGTTTAATCTAAACATTTTGATTTATGGAGAATTATAGATGATGATTATATTGCGCCCACTTCGGAGAAATCCAAGTGAAATAAAAAATGATCATCGTATGTTTACAATGAACAATATTTTATTAGAATATTTGCTAAATGCTCTTGATTCATCTATGCCTAACAAGTTTGTTCATTTTAATAGTGGTTACACTTTATGGAAACTTATTGAAGCACATCAAGGGGACTTGGAGGCGATCTAACAAGCTTTGAAGGCTTCCTCTTCAAGTTCCATTGGAGCATCATGCACACGAGCACTAGGCGATAGCCCTAATGAGGTTTGCGAGTTCGAATCCACTAATGATTTATCTAGTGATGAACTTGCTTGTGCTAGTAAAAAATTATTGCATGCCTATAACAAATTGCATAAAGATTTTATTGATTTACAAAGCAAGCATGATAATTTAGAATCCGATCATGAGAAGCTAGTGTCAAAATTAGATGTCATTATAAAACAAAATATCATGCTTAAAGAAAACAATGATATGTTAATTTTGAAAAATAAAAAATTAACCACATCTATAACTAGTTTATCTCACGAAAAAGATAATACCACATTAGAAGTAGAGAACATAAAAAATAATAGTTCTTCTTTTATAAATGACTATTTATGTTCTACTTCTAATAAAAATACATATGTGCCAAATGATGAGTTGAATGTTGTTAAAATCGTATTTCATCTTTAGATTCAACTCTTAAAACATGTATTGTTAATAATAAAAAACTTATGGACTTATGTGCAAAGTCTCGTGTTAATTCTTTCAAATCCAACACTCACTATGCACATATTTATAGAAAAATTTACAAATATTCCATTTGTGGCCGAAAAGATCATCTAGCTAAATTTTACTATGATGCACAAAAATCTAAAAATGCTAATATCAATGCTTCTTGTGCATCTCATAAGGCTTCTTCATCACATACACATGCACATACTCATCATGTTCATCATAAGCATGCTCATGTGTTTAAATATGATATTTGTGGTCGTTTTGGTCATTTGGCCAAATATTGTTTTGATTTGAAAAATAAGTCTCATTTGCCAAATATTTCTAGTAGATCACATGTTTATAAGTATAATGTTTGTGGTAGATTTGGCCACTTAGGAAAGTTTTGTTTTGATAATATTTCACATTTGTAAAATGCTTCAAATAACTTACCTTTGTTTGCAAATGTTTCACGTGCACCTTTTAATGATCAACATAAGTAAATGCTTCCTTTCCATTGTACATATTACAATCGGAAGGGTCATTTGAGTGATTATTTCTATGATCGGTCGCGTGCACCACATATGCCCAAGAGGGTTCATAACCCTAGGGCTTTGAGCTTGAATGATAGGGGTCATGTCCCTAACCAATCCGGCACCAAGAATTCTTAGGTGCCAAAATGATTTTTAAACCAAGAATTTTAGTACTTTTACTTTTTCCTTTTCTTGGTTTTGAAAATTATGCTTTAATTTTTTTAATATGAAAACAATCCTTCTTTGATCAATTCTTTCATTTTCATGACTATGAGTTTCAATTTTCATGAGAGGTTTGTGATTATATAATCCCTAGGGCTTATTGGGTGTTTATTCCCAAATCTTGTTTACCGGGTGCTTAAATGTTTATATAGGTTGTTACTAGCTCAAGAGCTAGATATGGTTGTCTCTCTTGATCTTTTTTAAATCAATGATGGTTTGGCTTTATACTCTTAAAGATGATTTTTAGTTTTTAAAATCCATAGTTCATGATTCTTATATATGTTACTTTTGAACTATGAAATTTTTTCTTTGATTTGTTCTTTTGAATTCATTATATAAGCACAATAGATGATTCAAATTTTAAATATGCTTTATAATGAATTCTTTATGTGGTTTGATCAAGTTTTACAAAGAAAATTCTCTTTATTGATCAAACATCATTTTTGGATATAAACTTTGATTTATGATTTCTTTTGGTTGATTTGTTTTTATTTGAAAACTTTTTGTATGATTCTCATGTTCCTCTCTCTTTTGATTTCATAAATCTATTTTTATACATGAATTTTATGTTTATATTTTGAGACACATTATTTCAATGGTTCATCCATATGTGTTCTCATTATCTTGTAGGATGTGAGTGATATTTAGCATATTTATCTATGCTTACTCACATATGATTGTCTTAGCCTTCATTTCATACATTCATTAAGTCATTTTGATAGGGGGAGCAATCCCTATATATCTTTTTTTTTGTTATACTCACTCATGCTTATTTGTAGGGGGGGCTTTCGTTCTCTTTCATCTTTATGATTTTCCCCTTTTTGATGTTATCAAAGGGGAGAAATATTGTGAGTATATTCTTTTTTATTTATATGCATGGCAATTATAATTTATATATTCATTTTCTTTCTTGCATATATCCTTTTTTTGTAAATTATTTGTCATCATCAAAAAGGGGGAGATTGTTGGCCTTCTTATTTTGATGATATTTAACAAACACTTTACTACTAATGTTGTTTGTTTAGTATTTGTATTTTCTTATTTATTGTAGACAAACAACATGTTGGAGGATGGATGGAATTGTGCATTCACGATCATATCCAATGGAAGTTTGCGGAATTGTGGGATGAAGCAATGCAACTCAAGTTAAACATTCAAGTTTAAGCTTCATCCGCAAGTTTACCAAGTTGAGCTATAATGAAGATCAAGATCAAGCTTGGGCAACATTAGTTTAGGTTTATAATATGTGTGTTAGTACTTTAAGCTCAATCATATACACACAACATATTTGGTTTTTATATATATAGTTATATAAATACACAAGTTTTGGTTATGGACTTAACAATCATTGTATATATATTTTATTAAGTCTATAAAATTATTTCATAGGGTTTCAAAACATTGTTTATGTCAAAATATTAAATTTCATGTATATCACATTTTCATGTTTTAGACACACTTGCAAAATACATGAATTTTCACAAATGAGAAACTCAATTTGAGAAATTCTTTTTCTAACATATTCAATTTCATATTTATAAATGTTTCTCAAAGTTTTATCAATTTTGGAATTAATTTGTTATGTTTATTTGAATTTACAAAATCAAGTTTTTAATAAGCTCATGTTCGTGCACATGTTCGTGCATGTTTTTGCAAAACTGATACGTTTTCACAATTGGGAAATACGATTTGAAATTTTTTTTGATTTACATGTTTATCATCATATATACAAATATTTTCCCAGGTTTTACTAATTTTAGAGTTGTGTTGTTATTTTCAATTGAATTTACAAAGCCAAGTTTTTAGCAGTTTTTTTCAGAAACTGTATATCTGTGTTCAAATAGTTATTTCTCTCAACTATGAAATGATATTTCAGAAATTCTTTCTCTAACATGTTTATCTACATGTCTAGAACCTTCCTCAAAATTTTATGATTTTTGGAGTTGATTTACTATTTTTAATTAATTTTACAAAGTCAGATACACAAAATTCCAGAATCTGTCAAAATCAGAAACTGTCCGCGAATAGTGCGATCGACCGCTACAGTCGACCGTGCTACAGTGCAGTCGACCACCACGGTCGATCGTCTATAGTCCAAAGAGTTGTTTTGTAGTTTTGCTTCTCGCTGTCGACCGCCACGGTCGACCGCCAATGTTACCGTTACACAGTAACGGTAACTTGCTGGTTTTTGTTTTTTAGTAGGTATTTTGGATTTTTTGGATTGTTTTCTTCTACCCTATATATACCCCTTTGCTATAACTATTTTCTACTACCAAGAGATATTTTAAACAAGTTTTTACAAGGGTTTAAGTTTGTTTAAGTGTTTGTTTATAAAATTAGGTTTGTGAAAATTGTTTCACAAAAAGAGGAGATCAACTTGGGCTTGAGCTTTCAATTTCACATCTCCATCTCTCTTGTTCTAGAGAAGTTTTCTAAACTCAATTCTAGCTTTGCATTTATATTTGTCATTGATTATTATCATCATTAAGCTAGATTTATATTGAGTTTACATTTGATTTTATTGTTTCTCATTGTTTGCACACACAACCATTGAGCTTTAGTATTTTACACATATTGTATATTTGGGTTATGAAGAGTGTATCGTTGAGAGTGAGCTACATTGTGTTTTCATTCATTATAGAGAACAAAACATTGTATTTGAACTTATATTGTGAGTATCACTTGTAATACACTTGTATACCGAGAGTAGTGTGTGGTGAGAGACGGGGTCGAATCTAATAAGAGTGGCGTCGGTTGACGAACCTAGGGAGTAGTTACATCCGAGCACTTGAGGAGGAGGATACAGACTAGGCCAACACTTAGAGGGTATAGAGTGTGATTACAAGTGTGTAGTTATAAAGTTTTCGGTTAGCTAGAAAACCGAGTGTGAGGTGTAAACGTTATTCGGGTAAGCGTAGAAAACCCGGTTGTGATAGTGGATATCTCGTCGAGGTGAGGAGCGGAGACGTAGGTCAAGTGGTTAGACCGAACTCCGTGATCATATCGTTTTGTTTATGATTGCATTGGCGTACATATCCTTGTATTCATATCTTATATCGCCTTTGTGTATTGCTCTTCATATTACCTATACATTTATAGATTTGTTTATTTCCCCTTGTATTAGTTTATATATCCTTGCATATAATTCACCATATATCTCATTGCTAGGATATTGCTCTTTGGTTATATTGCTCATTCTTGCTTATTGCATATTGTATATCTATCTTGCAAGAATAACTTGTTAATTAGTTTTAATTGGTATAAAATCAGATTAGATTAGCATAAGACCCTAATCACCCCTACAACCCTCACTTTCTTTACTCACGATGGAGAAATAGGGATTGCTCTTCATGAGATGAAGGAAGTCTCCGGGTTGCCAAATGGGAATTACCCATATGAGGAATACATCCCAGGTCAACGGGAGTTAATTGCTCTAGAAAAAGAACACCCCCAGGTGGTAGAGACTTTTTGGGAGGTAATGTGTCATTACCATAGTTGCATGAATGTGGAAGGACGACCCAATAAGAGGGGTGAAAAGCTACTCAGCCATAACATCTGGGCGCGTTACCTCTTCAAGAATCTGGAGCACAAGAATGATCCAGTAGTGCCATTGGGTCCTTGTGATGTAAGTGAATTGTCTCGATGACTACTTGCTTATCCACCCATGCATCACATATCGGAATCGAATGAACAAGGTTACCCTTTCGGTACCACCTTTGAGAGTTATTTCTTTCAAGGTGGAGAGTCAATCTCTTCAAAGGCATTGCTGGCAGGATATCTTATATTATAGCTTCAACATGTTGTTGTTGTCTCTGGAAGCTTCGACATGCTGCAAATGGAAGTGGTGTTCCCAGCAGTATGTTTAGCGCACAGCCATTCTTATGCCCTTCTCCTCGCCCTGATCACCCACATTCATTGTGGATTGCAAAGCTTATGTTATCAATTTTGTCGTGGAAATGAGAATCCAAATGTAGGGTTGCCTTACACATATTTCATGGTATGGGTCATTCTGCATTACCCAACCCTTATGAGCACGTCTTCTGCTCGTACGGAGGGTCAAGTTATTCCTTTCATTCAAAGATTAAACAACTCAGATTGGGAGTACCATTACATGGCCTTGGTAAGGTGCATTCTCTGTGACCATAAGAAATAAGAATTCAATCGATGTTTTCCACATTTTCCCAGAACCAGCTATGGACAAGCCGTAGTGGATGCATCAAACGGTTAGGGTTACACTTCCTTATCACTCGGCTGCTTCATGTGGCTTATGACCATTCGCCCCGGGTATCATATTTATCGTTTTGGCCCTACGTATGTGTTGGAACCTTACTTGCCTTGTCTCTTCGCACGTCAATTCGGCTATGCTCAGTTGTACATCGGTAATACTAACACTCAACTAAAATCTGAGGGTTGTAGCTTGATTATTGGGGTCAGAGCTTGGTATTAGACCATTGCCTAAGGCACAAGTGCTTGTTTCTTGCTTCTGTGACAGAATCTACGACCTCGGACCATGCTTGCTTATTGCAAGTGGCATTGTATGGAAAACGTAGCGATCCCAAACGTCAATGTCAATTCTTCGGGAATGTGATATGTTCGGCATCGGTATAAATCTAGAAATGCTTCTAGATGAAGTCGTATACCAGGACTCAAGGAGTTCTTGTATGCTGAGGAAAGTGCCGAGGTAGAAGAATCTCGTCCTTCCAGTCCTCATAAAACCCGGGAGGAGATAGACATGGCTCTGAATGAGGATATGGCTCATAGATCTCCTCATGTTGACGAATACGGGAGCCACATACCTGCTGCTTCCGATATAGGAGATGCGTTTAGAGATGGAGCAGATCTTGGTGGATTTGAGGATTTCACCCCTACTGATGAACCTTGCGAACCTCCTCCACATGATACTTCTAAGGGCTTTTCTTTGCCCTTTGAATTTACTGTCGAAGGCTCTCATCAGCAATCCCAGGATCTTAAAGAATAACAACTCGGCACAGGGATCACTGGTATGCCAATATTGATTTGTCTTAATTTTAACTTATTTTCCTCCGATACTTCTTATTCAGGATGAACTGTAGAAGTTGAGGCCCCAAGACAAGTAGGGGAAAAGTCTAAAGAACTCGGGCAGATGCGCAAGTCTAAATGCATCGCCAAAAGACCAAGGCCCAATATTTCTCCACCCAAAACCCCTTTGGTGGAGTCACTCGGAGTTGAAACAGATTCGTAACTTAAGGATGAAGTTCCTTTAGCCTGACTCCATACTGGATTGCGTTCAGCACCAAGCACCAACATCGAAAATGCTCCTGTTGATGCTGGTAAGATAGACATACAGCTATTTATCTTTCTGGATTCTTAAGGTACTAACGACTCTATTCGCTATGTTTAGTTGTTTCCACAGACTCCACTACCTTTACTGATGTGGATACTAAGGCAGGACCAGCTTCTGGTGACCTTACTGAAAGTAGGATGCCTCCAAGTTTAACTATGGAAACAGGCCGAGTTGATAATTTGACTATTAATCCTGATGAAGCTGAATGAAAAGAATTTGCTCCAACCACCATGGCTGAAGCTAAAGCCATCATGAACATAGGTATTGTGTCTACCAACTCCATGGTCACGACTGCAATTTACGTCGCATCAAGTACTATAGTCTCTGTCGCTCCTACTACTGCAATGGTTGCTGCAACCATTGCCACTCATACCGTGTACACTACGCCACCAATTTTCACAGAAGCTATAGTTTCTTCTGCCGCTCATCATGAGACGGTGTCTTCTAGCAGTACACACTCTTCTCCTGTCTTCTTGGTGAGAAATTTTGCCGTATCAAAAATATTGGAGAATCTCCCACTCAAGTCTTAGATCGTGGAGGGGACTTTGCAGGAGTTAAGGTGGTGTTGGTACCTTTCTTGGAATTAACGAAGAATTTGACCTCCGACCTCGCGATATTGTCGTACTGGTTTCACCTGACCAAGGTTGAAGATCTTTTCAATCAATGGCATAATCATTAATCTCGATCTCTTTACCCTTTAGCTGAAGAACGAGCTATGCAAACTATACGCCAAAGGGATGACTCCTTATTTGAACTTGATCGTCAATTGCTTGAGACCAAGCAACTAGATAAGAAGCTTAAAGAGATCGAAGAGAATTTATCCCCTGAGGGTAAAAAGGTTGTAGACGCTGAACTTCAAAAACAACGTCAAGTGGATCATCTTCAAGTGCAACTGAAGGTTCTTCAGACCAAGCTGGCAGAGGCAGACATGATGGATATGAGGCAGACATTAGCCTCTAAACAGGTGCAACGTCAACCCTTGCTCCAAGCAGAACTCGATCGAATGGACAGCTAGAAAAAGCTGTTAATGATATTGTAGGCGTATAAAACTACCTATAAGTCCCTTAACACAGCTCGACGACGCCGATTCGACAAACCGACCATCGGGCGACGTATGCAGACACGATCGTTAGTCCACAACACCGAAGCCAAGTGATACGCGACGAAACGAATTAACGAGGCTACGAGGCTAACGAACCGCACGCAAACAACGGAATGAATCCACTCGCGTGCGGAATCAAGCTAACGGGTTGAGGAATCAACGAGTCATCCAACCAAGAGCAGACTCGGACGAATCACGATCGAATCAAGATCAGTTTCGGACTCGAACTCAGAATCGGATTTACTGCCAAATTAGGTCAACGAATCGAGTCCGAACAAATCAACCACACAACCGAATCACGGACAGAACCGGAAAACGGAAAACGACGGGAAACCCCAACACTTAGAGGGGCTCGGCCAAAACCGAGCCACCTCAGGGTGGCTTGGCCAAAGTCGAGCCACCTTGAGGTGGCTCGGTGGCCGAGCCACCTCAAGGTGGCTCGGTGTGTCGGCCACCTATGCGCAGGCACAGTTCAGATGGCCTATAAATAGGTGAGGTGGTTCATTTGTTCAGGGGTTGGAAATTTTGGAGGTGAAGCTCTGCTGGATTCGAAGCTCAGATCTAAAAAAGATTGAAGCTTTGAGACTTTGAAGACTTGCTTTTCCAGATCCGGTGCTCAGCGATCGTCAACGCCAAATAAGACAAGAGTTCGAGAGGAACCGGATCTCAAATCGGATCTCAGATCTACGCAGGCATACTCCGGATCAAAGCTTGGTCTTTGATCCCAAGATTCGGGCGATTATTTCCTTGGTGAACTAATCCCCCCGGCTATTATTTTCTTGGTGAAATAATACCCGTTATACTGCGTAGATGCGACCGGATCTAGATCTCACGGTGGTCCACGGATAAACCCCGACGCAGGCGAAGAACCCACGCAAGCGAGCGATCGCAAAACAGGAGCTCATGATTTGTTCGACACAAAAGGAGAAAGTTATAATTTTTCTTTTCTTTTATCTGATTTCATTGTGACCGGATCTTATAAAAAGACCGGATCTTTGTAACTCAAAAAACTGTTATTCAAGATAGCAATGGAATTGATGAAGAAGAACACGATTTTCACCGCGAACAATCTGGCGACCACAGTGGGAGCCACCGATCTCGCTGCCGAGATCGGAGCGTCGCAGCCGCGGATCTCAATCTCGGTCGTAGAGAAGGTCGAATACGAGTTCGACCAATAGAAGTTCGAGGAGTACCTGTCGTCCTCGTACGGATCAACCTCCCCCCGCAAGTCCAAGAAAATCTCCTCCAGGAGAAAAACTCGTTGGTATGAAGACGTTAAAAACACCAATGAAGATCTCGCCCCGCTGGATGCCAAAGCCGCATCGGGTGAGATTCCTTCAATTCCCAACCAGGTCGGATCTGCTCTGGCTAACCCTTCTGCCGCAGAGGGCGTGGTGACTCTCTCGAAGAGAGCCCGCCAAAGGCAACGTCAACGCCTTGCGAAATAATTCACAAAGGCTATGGAGTCAGTTGACGGGATCCGTTATAATGCGGATCTGAAGAACAAGAGAGGCAAACAGCCTCAACAACAGATAAACGGCGGCTCTTCCAAGCCATCCACAATGGAATGGGTCCGTGTCAAACGGAACCGTTCAACGCTGGAAGAGCGTATTCGCAAGCGCCGCGCACTATCAGCGCAGGCACAGGCTCAAGCTGAAAAAGCCTGTAGAAGGCTACAGAAAGAGGTGGCCAAGAAGCCGCCATCAACCCGCAAAGTTTGGAGGCCGTAGTCTAAAGCGGCGATTCAGACCAAGGAGCAACAACTGCAGCCGTCGAAAGTGCAACTTCCGACGAATCAATCCAAACCGCCGATGATTTCCACAACTGCTCCGGGAGATCCCGCAGGACCATCCCAGAAAAGGAAGTCGGTTTTGGAGCGCCTCGGTCCACTTCCCAAGGAGCGAGGTAAAGCTCCAGTTCAGGAACGTTTGGGCCCAATGAAGAAGCCCCGAACGAATCAACATGCTGGGGGTCGCCGCAACCCTCAACATGGCAAAAAAATCATGGCACCCAAGCGCACTACTTTGCGCATTGAAGTTCAGGAGCCCGTTGAGAATTCACGCCCACAAAGGCGCGTTTCGAGGCGCGTGACTCTCGAAAGCCCAAAGAAGGTAGTTCACTCTCAGAAGGAAACGTTATCGTCTGATGATGATTGCGTTATACCTGAGAAATCGTGCCAACACACGATAGGTTGCTCCGACTTTCAAACGGACGAGTTGTACTATCGTGTTGGGGGTACGAGCAAAGCCAGAAAGAGAAGTCCTCGAAGGCTAGAAACTCAGTACCCTTGTTCAAAGCTCATTCGGGCAGTACTGTCTGAGTGCAACTGCATCAAGGCAGTCCCCGAGAGAGTTTCAGTGTTCGAAAGGCTCAGTACCGAAACGCCAAAACCAAGGCATAGGCGTTTCCGGCAAAGAAAAACGGTGGTCGGTGATGGAGAATTTCCGAGGGTCACCGCCAATGTGACCAGCAAGGGAACATCGGCTCAGGACAATCCTGAGGCGATTCCAGAGGTGCCCCGTCATGTAACTCGTCTGCAGTCCGGAGCTATTATTCGTGCAACGTATGGTAGGGTTCGAACAAGATTACCTTCGGGAGATGAAGAATCAGATGCTAGCTCGGCAATTGCGTCAGACAATACCGTATCCAGTGAAGGACAACCCCGCGAGTCATTCATGATAAGCGCGGAACAAGTGGCCAAGATGCTCGAAGAGGCCATGGCCAAACAATAGGAAAGCTTCAGGTTTGAAATGCAGATGGCCATGCAGAGTATGAGAGAAATGCATGAGCAACAAATCCAGACACTGACGAACTAGTAGGGCGAACCAAGCCGCCGTAATCAGGTTGTTCAGGAAGTTGAGCATACGGATGCGGATGAAGCTCGCAACGCCAATAACCCTCCCGTTAATGCAGGGGGTGGCAATGAGGATGCTAGTCACAACACCACGCTTCCACCTCAGAATCATGCTGACGAGAACTCGGGTGAAAGTCTGAAAATCAAAAACCTCGAAAGCAAGATTAATACGTTAATTTCTGCTCAAGAGGTGAAGAAAACGGGCATTCCTTGTCCATACCCAAGAGAATGGGAATCAATCCCATACCCGGCGAAGTTCAACCTAATCAACTTCACGCCGTTTGATGGGAAGGGTTCGCCAACTCAGCATGTGATTTATTTTAAATCACACCTGGGGGTAATCTCCGGCAATGAGCCTCTGATGGTGCGGTCATTCGTTGGCACTCTTCGCGGAGCCGCCTTCGATTGGTATCGCCGCCTCAAGCCAGGTAGCATAAACAGCTGGGACGACATGGAGACTAAGTTCCTCACAAATTTCTTCGACGACGACACCGAGATATCTATCGGATCGTTGCTCAATGAGAAGCAGAAGGACGGGGAGTTAGTCGACACCTTCGTCAAAAGATTCCGGAACAAGGCGATGAATTACCGGGACCCAATCACTGAGGAGTTCATCCTCTAGACCTGCCACAACAATCTTTCCTTGGACGTGTTGGAAGCAATGGGGACAGCACCGTCCAAAACGTGGAAGGATCTGAAAGTCCGAGGGGAGCAAGCTGAGCGATTCCTCAGGAGAAAGAAGGCGGAGAGAGGCCAACAAGCGGCGAATGTGCCAACACAGAATTTCAACCCGAGGGGGAAAGGTAAGGCACATGCCAATGCAGTTGATGCTAACCAAACCTTTCAATTGCAACCTCAGCAACAGCAGCAGTGGCAACAACGGCCTCAGAAGTAGAAATCTTCAGAGCCAAGGTTTCCCAAAGTCTACTCCTTCAAGGATGATGAAGTTCCCGGCATCTTCAAGTACTTGTTGGAGAACAATAAAATCCAGCTGCTGACGATCGTAGATCAAGAAGGAGCCAACAAAGTGACGGATCCACAGTACTGCGCGTACCATAGAGCGGTCCATCACCCTACGAGGTCATGCTACCACCTCAAGGATAAGATCCAGGCATTGATTGATGTAGGCGTCATAACCCCGAAACCTGCCAAGAATGTAGGAGCAAACGCAGTGTCAATCAGCTTTGGATCAGTGCCCACAACATGGTTTGAGCCGAAACGCGTCACCAAAGTAGGAATGAAGATGGTGAATGATGACCCACACGGACAGCGCCAAAAGGGGCTTGTGCCACACACAGCCCCGAACGGCGAAATCCTCTGGGTTCATCCGGATCTCATTGAAGATGAGCAGTGGGCGACCTCCTCGAAAAGAAAGGGGAAAGGCAAGGCCTGCAATGCTACGTCTGCAATCTTCAAAGAGGATGGTAATGAAGCTCCTACCTTCCCGCTCTCCGAAGAAGAACAAGAAGTCTTCGCCACCAGAAGCGGAAACCAGTACCACTTCAACTATCCGTCACCTAGTGATCAGTTAGCTGAGCAGGGGGTGACTAAACGGGGACCAGCCAAAACTCTCACGGAGCTGGGGGTGATTACGGTTCCTAAACCGGTTGAAGAGGCTCGACGACAGCCGACCGATAAACAAAAAGAAAAGAGACCCCAGGAAGTGCAGAATCCGAAGCAGTCTCGTTTCAATCGTCCGATTGGAAGGGATAAATCGGAGAGCTCAAAAACTCCGCGTATTTTCGATATTATGGCTCAATTAGCCAATATCCCAGCGCGGATAACGCTGTATGAGTTGCTGCGGTTGTCCAAGGAGACCAGGGAAGCCTTACAAGAGGCCTTGGCCAATTCAAAAGCGTTCCTCACTCGGATCAAGCCGGCACCTGAAGAGTCAGAACTGTTAGCTCAACAATGCAATGTAGCGGCTAAGAACCTTCCCTGTATTACCTTCACCAAAGAGGACATGCAGACGAAGAATTCGAATCATGATCGACCCCTATACTTCATCGGGTACATTGGCTCCAGCGAAGTCAACCGAATCCAAGTGGATCCGGGTTCCGCTGTGAGTATTATGCCGCTTCGCCTGATGTATAGCCTTGGCATTCCAGTCAGCAAATTGGCGTCTACAGGCACGGTCATTTACGGATTCAACACCAGCGGGTCAAGGCCTTTGGAAAAGATCCGGATAAAGTGTCAGATGGGTGATCTGAAGACGGAGGTCACGTGTTACGTGATTAATGCTAAGACATCATATAACTTACTATTGGGTCGACCTTGGATCCATGGTAACGTTATAGTTCCCTCCACCCTACATCAGTGTCTGAAATATGTCGACACAGAGGGGAGGGTCAGGATGGTGGTCGCGGATAAGTAACCATTTAAAGGGTTTAAGAATTATTTTACCGATTCTCTCCTTTATGGTAACGAATCCGATACTGAACCATCGGCCCAGGGCACGGACAGCGGAGAAGAAGCTGATTCCGAAGCCGGATTTGATTACAATGGAGGTTTTGTTTTTAATGACATTGTACCCTTTGTAATCAATCTTGACGATGACCAATCGTCAGATGGTAGTTGTAACTGGCAACTTGCCAATATTGAAATAAAAGATGATTTAGAGTACTCACTGTCTCTTGATGATGCGATAAAGGGATTATACGATAATCCTGATTTGTATACGCCACTCAGATCGTCTTATGTAACAAAGAAACACCTCCAGCATTCTTTTGGAACAACCCTGATCGTTCCTGCCAAAGTAGGAGGCGAGAAAGAAGTGGTTTACGGTAAAGGAGAAAATCTTCCGTTGCCAGATCATTTCCTAAGAGAAGATGAGGATGATGACAAATCTGGTCTGCATTTATCTAAGTATAGTCCAGAAGCGCGCAAGCTCATGGAAAAACAGGGATATGATTTTGCACTCGGAGAGGGCTTATACTTCGATCGAGGTTCTCGTATTCCAGCCAAAGCGGCATATGTACCAAAAGGGAAATCGGATGATTATTACCGTCACAAAAGAGGCTTATGCTACGTCTCCTCGTCTGATGATGAATGTGGTTGGCAAATTATCGATCAAATTGCTAACAAAGCTAAGGATGGGTACTTGTCAGATTCCTCAGAATGGGACTCCGATACAAGTTTGGGGGAAGTATTTAAAGCCCTAATGACGAACATGACTACAGCTGATCTATCTACGATGGAGGATGACGATCAAATGCCAACGTGGGAAGACCCATGGGTTCATCACCTAAACATGCAGTACGGAGATAGGTTTGAACAGAGGGAACCCCCCACTGAAGACAAAATAGTCCAAATT
This sequence comes from Asparagus kiusianus, assembly GCA_022839385.1. Taxonomy (NCBI): domain Eukaryota; kingdom Viridiplantae; phylum Streptophyta; class Magnoliopsida; order Asparagales; family Asparagaceae; genus Asparagus; species Asparagus kiusianus. The sequence goes on from BQKN01065221.1 coordinate 574,047, forward strand.
AATATGGGCGATGAAGCCAACCCAAAGCCCATATTCATCAGCGATAGTCTTCCCCCAAATGAGAAGGAGGAGTTAATTGCTCTCATCAGAGAATATATTGACATCTTCGCCTGGAACTATGAAGACATGCCAGGGCTCGATCCTAATGTTGCAGTGCATCGCCTCGATATCAAGTCGGATGCTAAACCTGTCAAACAACAGCAAAGACGGTTTCGTCCGCAGATTATGGAAGCCATCGAGGCAGAGGTTAAGAAATTAATCGACTCAGGATTCATCCGAGAGGATCAGCATCCAGACTGGCTAGCTAATATTGTCTCAGTCATGAAGAAAAATGGTAAAATCAGGATATGCATCGACTTCAGGGACCTGAATGCGGCATGTCCGAAAGATGATTTTCCTCTCTCAATCACGGACGTCATCATCGACAATACGTGTGGATTTGAGAGAATGTCCTTTATGGATGGCTTTTCAGGATATAACCAAATCAAGATGCACCCGGATGATGAGAAGCATGTAGCGTTCAGAACACCCCTCGGTGTTTTCTGCTACACGGTAATGCCTTTCGGTCTAAAGAATGCAGGCGCCACATACCAGCGAGCAATGACTAAAATTTTCCAAAAGCACCTCAGGAAAACAGTCGAGTGCTACGTTGATGATTTGGTTGTAAAAAGCCGCAACAAAGAAGATCATATCAAGGACTTGAAGACGATGTTCGATCTCATGCGGAGTCATCAATTGAAGATGAATCCCACTAAATCCTTCCTTGGAATGTCCAGCGGAAAATTCCTTGGATTCGTCGTCACCATTAAAGGTATACATATCGATCCCGACAAGGTGAAGGCGATACATGAATTGCAACCCCCGAGAAATCTAAGAGAACTCAGAAGATTGCAAGGGCGTTTAGCTTACATCCGACGGTTCATCTTAAATCTTTCTGGGAAGTGTCAGCCGTTCTCTAAGCTAAACAAGAAAGGTGTGTCATTTATTTGGGACGACGCCTGCCAAAAAGCACTCGAAGACATCAAAACATATCTGACGAATCCTCCTGTTCTTGTCGCACCAAAATCAGGTAAACCGTTCTTGATTTACATCAAGGCGATGAACCACTCGATAAGTACTTTATTAGCACAAGACGATGATAATGGTCACGAACAGGCAGTTTATTACCTAAGTCGGACTTTGGTAGGCGCCGAGTCCCGATATCCGATGATTGAGAAAGAATACCTCGCATTGGTATTCGCAGTACAAAAGATGCGGCATTACTTGGTCGGACAGACGATTTACGTTATCTCTAACGTTAATCCGGTACGGGTATTTATGACGCAACCGGGTTCGATGAATTGGCGGTTAGCGAAGTGGGCCCTTCTCTTGTCCTAGTATGATTTGCACTTCAAACAGCAGAAGTCGGTCAAAGGACAAGCGATTTGTGATCTTTTGGCGGCAAGCCCGACAACAGATACGGCAGAAGTATATGATGACTTGCCGGATGAAACCCACGAGGTTAATACTACTTCACACCAACAAGTATGGCAATTATACTTTGATGGTGCTTCGAGAGCAGTTAATAAGGCAGTAACCCCCGGATGTCCTAAAGTCTCCTCCGGAGTTGGAGTTGTTTTAGTTTCCCCGGGGAAGCATGTGATGCCTCGGGCTTATTCATTGACGGATCCATGTTCCAATAACGTAGCCGAGTACAACGCGCTTCTCATTGGACTCAGTTTCGCCAAGGAGCTGGGGGTCGAATATCTCGAAGCTTTTGGGGATTCTCAATTGATAGTTAACCAAGTCCGTGGAGAGTATGAAGTTAGGAACCAAGACCTGATCCCATACCACCAGGAGGCCGTCAGAATGGCAGATTCTTTCGAGGAATTCTTTATTGAATACATCCCCCGTCTCCAGAACGCTTATGCGGATGCACTGGCAGCACTAGCAGTATCACTCGCGCAGCCGCCCGAAACTGAACTGCTGGTCACAGTAAGATCACATCAACTCTGCATACCCGTATACAATATGGATATTGAAGAGGAAGATGACAAGAACATAAACGCCAAGGAGGTGAATTCAACTCAAATCGGGTCTGAGTCCCGAGATTGGCATTTTCCTATCATTGATTACGTCCAATATGGTATTTTGCCAGAGGATGTAAAAGAAAGGGAATCAATCCGCCGAAGAGCACCAAGGTTCTTCTATAATACCGAGACCCGTACATTATACCGTCGAGGGTATAATGATTTGCTACTCCGATGCCTTTCGAACGAAGAAGCAGAAGAAGTTCTTAAGGAAGCACACGAAGGAGAATGCGGTGCGCATCAGCCTGGTCCCAAGCTGTACGATCGAATCAGAAGAATGGGATATTTTTAGCCAACAATGGTTCGTGACGCAATCGAATACGCCCGAGGATGTCACGCCTGTCAAGTGCATGCAAATTATATGCACCAACCACCGGAGCGGTTACACACGTCAACCACGTCTTGGCCATTCGAGACATGGGGTATGGACATTGTCGGTCCTATTTTTCCCCCTTCAGTCAAAGATGATCGATTTATTCTCGCGATCACGGATTACTTTTCAAAGTGGGCTGAAGCAATTCCGCTTAAAGAAGTGAAGACGAACAACGTCATCAATTTCATCAAGCATCATGTCATATACCAACACGGCGTGCCAAGACGGATCATTCATGACAACGGTCCGCAGTTCATATGCAACGCTTTCGTCAGGTTTTCGTGCCAAGACGGATCATTCAAGATGTTTCGTCAACAGCTTATTATCCCGCTGCGAACGGATTAGCTGAGGCTTTCAACAAGACGATCATTAAGATCCTGTCAAAGCTCGTGAAGACTAATAAACGAGATTGGGACGATAAACTTGGCGAAGCACTCTGGGCTTATCGTACCACTGTACGCACACCTACAGGAGCCACCCCATATTCGTTGGTATACGTGTTCGCGGGAAAATTCGTTGCTTTCTTCATTGTTGATATCATTGTACACTTTAATAATCGTTTATCGAATTACAAAGATCCGGTCTTTTTATAAGAGCCGGTTACAATGAAAAATCAAAATACAAATAAAGAAAAATTACAACTTGTTTCCTTTTTTGTCGAACGAATCGCGAGCTCCTGTTATGCGGTCACTCGCTTTGGTGGGTTCTTTGCCTACGCCGGGGTTGTTTGCCGTGGACCACCGCGAGATCTAGATCCGGTCGGATCTACGCAGTATAACGGGTATTATCCCACCAAGGAGATAATAGCCGGGATGGATTGTTTCACCAAGGAAACAACCGCTCGAATCTCGGGATCTAAGAACCAAGCTTAGATCCGGAGTGTACCTACGTAGATCTGAGGATTTGAGATCCGGTTCTCTCGAACACTTGCCTTATTTGGCGTTGATGATCGCCGAGCACCAGATCTGAATGAGGGAGTCCCCGAAGTCCTAAAGTTTGAATCTTTTTAGATTTGAATCTCCAATCCAGCAGGGCTTCGCCTCCTCCAAAATCCAACCTCTGAAACAAATGAGCACAAGGCCTATTTATAGGCGCTCGAAACTGTGCCCCGGGCACAGAACTGGGCCTAGCCACCTGTGGGTGGCTCGGCTCTTGGCCGAGCCACCCACAGGTGGCTCGGCCTTGGCCGAGCCACCCTGGGGTGGCTCGGGTAAGGCCGAGTCCCCGGGTGTTTTGTCCGTTTTGCCCGTCGTTCGGGTTCCGTCGTTCGTTGTTGATTTGGATTTTGATTCGGTTGTGTGGTTGCCTTGGTCTGGAATCGACTTGTTGACTTGATTCCAAATATGGCAGTTAATCCGCTTCTGATTTCGAGTCCGAAACCGATCTTGATTCGATCGTGGTTCATCCGAGTTCGCTCTTGTTTAGATGACTCGTTGACTCCTCGAACCGTTGGATTGATTCCGCATGCGATTGACATTATTTGCGTGCAATTTGTTGACCTCGTCGCTTCGTCACTCGATTGTTCGTTGATTTATCGAATCACCGTGTCGAGCTGTGTTATGGGACCTATAGGCAATTTTATACGCCTACAGATACCCCCTCCAAAGTATTTCAGCCTTGTTCTTTTATAGAAGAGTCTGGAATACTTTGGATGTGATTGTCCCAACCTTCAGTCGGTGTAGCGGGACTTTGGAATGGCTTCTGTTCTGGATTCCTTCAATTCCTTCAGGCTATTTGGTGCTTTGTCGAACGTCTGTAAGGGTTCCGGTGCTGCATTTATTGTCTGACCGTTGTTGGAATTTTGAACTTGAAACCGATTCTTGATTTCTTGATTTTTAGCTCGAGTTGGTTGATTCAACATAGAACTGATCATCTATTGACGGCGTCGTCCGGTGTTTGAGCTTCATTGCGACGCGTTGTCCGGCGTCCAGGCTTCATTGTAATGCGATGTTCGACGTTTGACATAGTTTATACTCGTACGTCTGCTGGAGTATACACAGTTTAAGCTCTTAAGGTATTGGAGCGTGGCGGATACTCGAGTCACGAGACCAACCCATAGAATTGATGCGTCAATGACTCGTACTTATAGAATTTTTGGCAAATTCTCAGCCATCAACGGATTTGATAAGCCTTTACCGACTACCGTTTGAGTCGGGCTAGCATGCGGATTGTTTAATTCCGTTCCGCATGTGACGTTAAGCTAAAAGAGTTAACCCTTTTAGTGCTACGATATTGAATACGTAGACTTCGTCTTTCTCCTGTGAAAAGACTAAATAGCAACGTGTATGAGACGTTGACTTAGGATTTTTGGCAAATCCTCAGCCTTCAACGGATTTGAGGTGCTTTTACCGATTACCGTTTGAATCGGGCTTACATGCGGATTGTTTTAATCCGTTCCGCATGTGACGTTGTGCTAAAGGAATGAACTCCTTTAGACTTTGTGCTATGATGTTGAATACATAGACTTTACCACTTGTTACGGGAATAGGCTACCCGGCGACACATGTGAGGCGCTGACTTTAGGGTTTTTGGCTAACCCCCAGCCTTAAACGGATTTGATTAGCCTCTACCGACTACCGTTTGAGTCGGGCTAGCATGCGGATTGTTTAAATCCGTTCGCATGTAACGTTGTGCTCAGAGATTGAATTCTCTGAGACTTTGTGCTATGATGTCGAATACATAGACTTCGCCATTGTTACGGGAATAGGCTACCCGGCGACGCGTGTGAGGCGCTGACTTATCCCTACTTAGGCTTCGGGATAACATACCCCAGAATTGAACTCTGGTGTCTTTTTCAATCGGAAAAAGACTAAACCGACGACGCGTGTTAGGCGTTGACTTATCCTTTCTTAGGATTCAGGATGAAATTCCCCATGCGTGTAAGGCATGGATTTCGGTGTTATTAATAACAACCTGCCACAATGTTGAATATGCGGACGGATGTTCTTTTTAACGGTCAAGAACTAACCGGCAACGCGTGTTAGGCGCGGACTTATCCTTGCTTAGGTTTCAGGATAAAATACCCCAGAATCGAACTCTGGTGCCTTTTTCAATCGGAAAAAGGCTAAACCGGCAGCGCGTGTTAGGCGCAGACTTATCCCTGCTTAGGATTCGGGATAAAATTCCTAGGATGAGTCCAAGATTAATAAACTCTTGGAAAAGGTTGGTGTGGGGAAGGAAGAATTTTATATTCTATTCCCCGAACAAGGAAAGGAGACTTGAGGTGGGATCTCCACCCCCAGAATCCGGAAAGGTGAAACTAAGAGTGGGATCTCCACTCCGAGAATCGAAAAGGTTCGGATAACCCTAACTGTCGGAAGGTTTGATTACCGAACTAAAGATGAATTTCTCGTTTATCGAGAGTGAATCGTGGTTTTGGCCCTAACTGTAGGAAGGTTTGACCAAGCGGGAGTTTGAGATGACCCTAACTGTAGGAAGGTTTGATCACTCGATTTGAAAGCGGACCTCTCGTTCATTGGAGGAATCGAGAGGGGATTTTGGTTGTGGTCCTAACTGTAGGAAGGTTTGACCAAGCGAGAGTTTGAGATGACCCTAACTGTAGGAAGGTTTGATCACTCGATTTGAAAGTGGACCTCTCGTTCATTGGAGGAATCGAGAGGGGATTTTGGTTGTGGTCCTAACTGTAAGAAGGTTTGACCAAGTGGGGGGTTTAAAACGATCCTAACTGTAAGAAGGTTTGATCGCTCGATTTGTGGGCCTCTCGTTCATTGAAGGAATCGAGAGGGGATTTTGGTTTTGGTCCTAACTGTAGGAAGGTTTGACCAAGCGAAAAAGGAGAGTAAGAGTACAAATTACTGTAAGATGTTGGTTCGTACAAATTACTCAAAGGGGGTTTCTGATGTTAAGTGATAAAGACTTAACAAAAACGGGGTTCTGACAATTCGTCAGTGATTTCAAGAGTGTTTAGTGTTTATCACTTTATTCATAATGATCGGGTTATCCCTAAGAATATTATATTTAACATTCTTCCGGGAACTTCCCGTTACATGAATTATCGACCCCCAGCTTTCTTTACAAAATTGGGTGCACGATCGGGTTATCCCTAAGAATACCACGCGCGGCACTCTCCAGGAACTTCCCGTGGAAGAAAGGAAATAGTTTAGACTCATATACCTATTGGAGTATTAAGAAGCAGTTTATACTCGTATACTTTTTGGAGTGTCAGGAAGCAGTTTATACTCTTATACCAGTCGGAGTTTTGGGATACAGTTTATACTCGTGCACCCACTGGAGTCTCGCCATCCTTGACTGGCTTACTCCAGCGTTATGACGCCGGCTTCAACCAAGGTCTGGATACTGTTCTTTAGAGTAAAGCAGGCCTTGGTGGGATGAAGGATCCTCCTGTGGTATGCGCAGTACTTCGGATCCGCAGTGTTGTCAGCTTCCTCCTGATTCGTGATCGGTAGGAGCTTGATCTTGTTATTGTCAAGGAGGGATTTGAAGATGGCTGGAATATCTTCGTCCTTGAAGGAGTACTGTTTTTGAGGCCTCTGATCCGAAGTTTTCTGTTGTCTCCGGGACTGTTGTTGTGACGTTTGATTAGCATCGACAGCTGCTGCAGGTGTTTTGCCCTTACCACGGGAGGCGAAGTTTGAGTTCGGAGGCTTTGTCGTCGATTGACTCCTCTCGGCTCTCTTCCTTCGGAGGAAGCGTTCGGCTTGTTCCCCTCGGACCTTCAAGTCTTTCCAAGTATTGGACGGTGCTGTCCCTATTGCTTCCAACACGTCCAATGCGAGGTTGTTGTGGCAAGTTTGGAGGATGAACTCCTCCGTGATCGGGTCCCGGCAATTTAACGCTTTGTTCCGGAACCTTTTGACGAAGGTTTCGACTAACTCCCCGTCCTTTTGTTTCTCGTCGAGCAACGTTCCGATGGATATCTCGGTGTCATCGTCGAAGAAATTAGTGAGGAACATGGTCTCCATATCGTCCCAGCTGCTCATGCTACCTGGCTTGAGGCGGCGGTACCAATCGAAGGTGGCTCCACGAAGAGTGCCAACGAATGACCGCACCATCAGAGGCTCATTGCCGGAGATAATACCCAGGTGCGATTTGAAATAAATCAAATGCTGAGTGGGGGAACCTTTCCTATCGAACGGCGTGAAGTTGATTAGACTAAACTTCGCCGGATAGGGGATTGAATCCCACTTCCTTGGGTATGGACAAGGAATGCCCGTTTTCTTCACCTCTTGAGCTGACATCAAGGTATTGATTTTGCTCTCGAGGCTTTTGATCTTCAAGTTTTCACTTGTATCTTCGTTGGCATCCTCATCACCACCCCCTGCGTTGATGGGAGGGTCATCGGCATTGCGAGTTTCATCCGTATCTGTATGCTCAACTTCTTGAACAACCTGATTACGGTGGCTTGGTTCGCCTTGCTGGTTCCTCAGTGCCTGGATTTGCTGCTCATGCATCTCCCTCATGGTCTGCATGGCCATCTGCATCTCAAGCCTGAAGGTCTCCTGTTGTTTGGCCATAGCTTCTTCAAGCATCTTGGCCACTTGTTCCGCGCTTATCATGAATGACTCGCGGGGTTCTCCTTCGCTGGATACAGTGTTATCAGATGCAACTGCAGAGCAAGCATCCGATTCCTCATCTTCTGAAGGTGGTCTCATCTAAACCCTCCCATACGTCCTTCGTGAGATGGCTCCAGACTGTAAACGGGTTAAACGCCGAGATGCTTCCAGAATTGACTCGAGATCATCCCGTGCCAATGTCCTTTTGCTGGTCACGTTAGCGGTGACCCTTGGAAATTCTCCATCTTCAACCACCGCTCTCCTTCGTCGGGAACGCGTAGGCCTTGGCTTTGGCGTCTTAGTGCTGAGCCTTTCGAACACCGAAACCCTTTCGGGGACCATCTTAGTGCAATTACACTGAGACAATACCGCCCGAATGAGTTTGGAACAGGGGCACTAAGTCTCGAGCCTACGAGGGCTTCTCTTTCTTGTCTTGCTCGTACCCCCAGCACGATAGTACAACTCGTCAATTTGATCGGAGTAACCTATCGTGTGTTGGCACGATTTCTCAGGTATAACGTTATCATCATCGGATGACAACGTTTCCTTCTGAGAGCGAATTACCTTATTTGGACTTTCGAGAGTCACTCGCCTCGAAACGTGCCTTTGTGGGCGTGAATTCTCAACGGGCTCCCGAACTTCGATGCGCAAATTGGCACGCGCAGTAGCCTTGAACTCCTTGTCATGCTGAGAGTGATAGCGACCCCCAGCATGTTGAGTCGTTCGGGGCTCTCTCATCGGGCCCAAACGATCTTGAATTGGAGCTTTGCCTCTTTCATCGGGGGTTGGACCGAGGCGTTCCAAAACTGACTTCCTTTTCTAGGATGGTCTTGCGGGATCTCCCGGAGCAGTTGTGGAAGTCATCGGCGATTTGGATTGATTCGTCGGGAGTTGAATTTTTGAAGGCTGCAGTTGTTGCTCCTTAGTCTGAATCACCGCTTCAGACTTAGGCCTCCATACTTTGCGAGTTGGTGGCGATTTCTTGGCCACTCCATTCTGCAGCTTCCTACGGGCTTCCTCGACTCGAGCCCGTGCTTGCGCTGATAATACACGGCGCTTGCGAATGCGTTCTTCCAGCGTTGAGCGGTTCCGTTTGACACGGACCCATTCTGTTGTTGGCGGCTTGGAAGAGGCGCCATTCATCTGCTGTTGAGGCTGTTTGCCTCTTTTGCTCTTCAGATCCGCCTTGTAACAGACTCCGTCCACGGATTCCATCGCCTTTGCGAATTATTTCGCAAGCCGTTGACGTTGCCTTTGGCGGGCTCTCTTCGAGAGAGTCATCACGCCTTCTACGGCAGAAGAGTTGGCCAGAGCAGATCCGACCTGGTTGGAGGTTGGTGGAGCTTCACCCAATGCAACTTCGGCATCAATTGGGGCGAGATCTTCGTTGGTAGCTTCAACATCTTCGTACCAACGAAGTTTCCTCTTGGAGGAGAACTTTGGAGACTTAGACTTGCGGGAGGAGGTAGATCCGGACGAGGACGACAGGTACGCCTCGAACTTCTGTTGGTCGAACTCGTATTCGACCTCCTCCACGACCGGGATCGGGATCCGCGGCTGCGACGCAACGATCTCGTCGACGAGATCGGTGGCTCCCACTGTGGTCGCCAGATTGTTCGCGGGAAAATTCGTTGCTTTCTTCATTGTTGATATCATTGTACACTTTAATAATCGTTTATCGAATTACAAAGATCCGGTCTTTTTATAAGAGCCGGTTACAATGAAAAATCAAAATATAAATAAAGAAAAATTACAACTTGTTTCCTTTTTTGTCGAACGAATCGCGAGTTCCTGTTATGCGGTCACTCGCTTTGGTGGGTTCTTTGCCTACGCCGGGGTTGTTTGCCGTGGACCACCGCGAGTTCTAGATCCGGTCGGATCTACGCAGTATAACGGGTATTATCCCACCAAGGAGATAATAGCCGGGAGGGATTGTTTCACCAAGGAAACAACCGCTCGAATCTCGGGATCTAAGAACCAAGCTTAGATCCGGAGTGTACCTACGTAGATCTGAGGATTTGAGATCCGGTTCTCTCGAACACTTGCCTTATTTGGCGTTGATGATCGCCGAGCACCAGATCTGAATGAGGGAGTCCCCGAAGTCCTAAAGTTTGAATCTTTTTAGATTTGAATCTCCAATCCAGCAGGGCTTCGCCTCCTCCAAAATCCAACCTCTGAAACAAATGAGCACAAGGCCTATTTATAGGCGCTCAAAACTGTGCCCCGGGCACAGAACTGGGCCTAGCCACCTGTGGGTGGCTCGGCTTGGGCCGAGCAACCCTGGGGTGGCTCGGCTAAGGCCGAGTCCCCGGGTGTTTTGTCCGTTTCGCCCGTCGTTCAGGTTCCGTCGTTCGTTGTTGATTTGGATTTTGATTCGGTTGTGTGGTTGCCTTGGTCTGGAATCGACTTGTTGACTTGATTCCAAATATGGCAGTTAATCTGCTTCTGATTTTGAGTCCGAAACCGATCTTGATTCGATCGTGGTTTATCCGAGTTCGCTCTTGTTTAGATGACTCGTTGACTCCTCGAACCGTTGGATTGATTCCGCACGTGATTGACATTGTTTGCGTGCAATTTGTTGACCTCATCGCTTCGTCACTCGATGGTTCGTTGATTTGTCGAATCATCGTGTCGAGCTGTGTTGTGGGACCTATAGGCAATTTTATACGCCTACAATACGGATGTAAAGCTGTGCTGCCTTTGGAGATTCAAATCTCATCCCTTCGGATCGCTCTCGCAACTGAGATGACGACTGAAGAGCAACACCAGAAACGTCTCAAAGAACTCGAAATGTTAGATGAAAGGCGCTTGGAAGCTCAACAACACATTGAGTTTTATCAAACCAGAATATCTAGGGCTTTTAACAAAAGAGTCCGACAAAGAAGCTTCAAGGAAGGAGATCTGGTCCTCGCTGCTCGCCGACCGATAATCCTCAACTCCAAGAAGAAGGGTAAGTTTGAACCCAAATGGGAAGGACCGTTTGTGATAGATACAGTCTATTCAAACGGTGCATATCGCCTCATTTCTTTAGAGGGCGTCAGGCAATTAATGCCAATAAATGGGAAGTTCCTTAAAAATTACTATCCTTAGTACATTCGGGATAACCCATTTATCGGGAAGTTTCTCGAAGAATATTCCACTTAATATTCTAGAGGATAACCCAAAATTGTTTCTACCACCAAAATCCCTCACCGATCAATTTCAATTGATAGTGAGTTCACCAAAACTGTCTTTCTGGTTTAAGCCACCCACAAATTCCCCTCTTGATTCTTTCTATGAACGAGAAGTCAACTTTCAATTCAGAGCCTCCTTTCGATAAACGAAAGGGCTCCCCTCTTTTCTCTTTGGTTAAACCTCTTCATGGTTATAACCAAAGTTGAAATTTCATTTTGATAAACGAAAAACTCATCTAGATAACCGATCCTATAAAAGGTAAGCTTATTTAGATCTTCCGGATTCTCGGAGTGGAGATCCCATTTCTAGTTTCTTTCTTGCACTGGAAATAGAATATAAAATTCTTCCTTTCCAGAATTAAGGAATAGAATATAAAATTATTCCTTCCTTGTTCGGGGAATAGAATATAAAATTCTTCCTTCCCACGCCAATCTTTTTCCAAGAATTTAGGATTCATCCTAGGAAGTTTATCCCGAATCCTAAGAAGGGATAAGTCTGTGCCTAACACGCGCTGCCGGTTTAGTATTTCTCCATAGAAGAAGACACCAGAGTTCGATTCTGGGGTATTTTATCCTGAAACCTAAGTAAGGATAAGTCTGCGTCTAACCCGCGTTGCCGGTTAGTTCTTAACCGTTAAAAAAAGAACACTCGCCCACATATTCAACATTGTGGCAGGTTGTTATTAATAACACCAAAATCCATGTCTTACACTCATGGGGAATTTCATCCTGAATCCTAAGAAAGGATATGCCGACGCCTAACACGCGTCGCCGGTTTAATCTTTGTCCGTAGAAAAGGATACCAGAACCTGATTCTGGGGACCTTTATCCCGAAGCCTAAGTAGGGATAAGTCAGCATCTAATACACGTTGTCGAGTAGCCTATTCCCGTAACAATGGCGAAGTCTACGTATTCAAAGTTGTAGCAAAGAGTCTAAGGGAGTTCATTCGGTTAGCACAACGTCACATGCGGAACGGATTTAGACAATCCGTATGCTAGCCCGACTCAAACGGTAGTCGGTAAAGGCTAATCAAATCCGTTGAAGGCTGGGGGTTAGCCAAAAATCCTAAAGTCAACGCCTAACACGCGTCGCCGGGTAGCCTATTCCCGTAACAAATGGTAAAGCCTATGTATTCAACATCATAGCACAAAGTCTAAGAGAGTTCATTCCTTTAGCACAACGTCACATGCGGAACGGACTAAAATAATCCGCATGTAAGCCCGATTCAAACGGTAATTGGTAAAAGCACGTCAAATCCGTTGAGGCCTGAGGATTTGCCAAAAATCCTAAGTCAACGTCTCATACACGTTGCTGTTTAGTCTTTTCACAGGAGAAAGACGAAGTCTACGTATTCAATATCGTAGCACTAAAAGGGTTAATTCTTTTAGCTTAACGTCACATGCGGAACGGACTTAAACAATCCGCATGCTAGCCCGACTCAAACGGTAGTCGGTAAAGGCTTATCAAACCCGTTGATGGCTGAGAATTTGCTAAAAATTCTATAAATACGAGTCATTGACGCATCAATTCCATAGATTGGTCTCGTGACTCGAGTATCCGCCATGCTCCAATTCCTTAAGAGCTTAAACTGTGTATACTCTAGAAAACGTAAGAGTATAAACTATGTCGGACGCCGGACAACGCGTCGCAATGAAGCTCAAACGCCGGACAACGCGTTGTAAACGAAGATTCAACACCGACAATCGATGGTCAGTTCCATGTTGAAACAGCTAACTCGAGCTAAAAAGCCAGGAAATCGAGAATCGACTTCAAGTTCAAAATTCCGACAGACGGTCAGACAATAAATGCAGCACCGGAACCCTTACAGACATTCGACAAAGCACCGAATAGCCTGGAGGACTGAAGGAATCAAGAACAGAAGCCATTCTAAATATCCTGTTGTTACCGGTTGAAGGATGGGACAATCATATCCAAAGTATTCCAGGCTCTTCTATAAAAGAACGAGGCTGAAATACTTTGGAGGGGGTATCTGTAGGCGTATAAAACTGCCTATAGGTCCCTTAACACAGCTCGACGACGCCGATTCGACAAACCGACCATCGGGCGACGTATGCAGACATGATCGTTAGTCCACAACACCGAAGCCAAGTGATACGTGACGAAACGAATTAACAAGGCTACGAGGCTAACGAACCGCACGCAAACAACGGAATGAATCCACTCGCGTGCGGAATCAAGCTAACGGGTTGAGGAATCAATGAGTCATCCAACTAAGAGCAGACTCGGATGAATCACGATCGAATCAAGATCAGTTTCGGACTCGAACTCAGAACCGGATTTACTGCCAAATCAGGTCAACAAATCGAGTCCGAACAAATCAACCACACAACCGAATCACGGACAGAACCGGAAAACGAAAAACGACGGGAAACCCCAACACCTAGAGGGGCTCGGCCAAAATCGAGCCACCTCAGGGTGGCTCGGCCAATGCCGAGCCACCTTGAGGTGGCTCGGTGGCCGAGCCACCTTGAGGTGGCTCGATGGCCGAGCCACCTCAAGGTGGCTCGGTGTGTCGGCCACCTGTGCGCAGGCACAGTTCAGATGGCCTATAAATAGGAGAGGTGGTTCATTTGTTCAGGGGTTGGAAATTTTGGAGGCGAAGCTCTACTGGATTCGAAGCTCAGATCTAAAAAAGATTGAAGCTTTGGGACTTTGAAGACTTGCTTTTCTAGATCCGGTGCTCAGCGATCGTCAACGCCAAATAAGGCAAGAGTTCGAGAGGAACCGGATCTCAAATCAGATCTCAGATTTACGCAGGCATACTCCGGATCAAAGCTTGGTCTTTGATCCTGAGATTCGGGCGATTATTTCCTTGGTGAACTAATCCCCCCGGCTATTATTTCTTTGGTGAAATAATACCGTTATACTGCGTAGATCCGACCGGATCTAGATCTCGTGGTGGTCCACGGATAAACCCCGGCGCAGGCGAAGAACCCACGCAAGCGAGCGACCGCAAAACCGGAGCTCGTGATTTGTTCGACACAAAAGGAGAAAGTTGTAATTTTTCTTTTCTTTTATCTGATTTCATTATAACCGGATCTTATAAAAAGACCGGATCTTTGTAACTCAAAAAACTGTTATTCAAGATAGCAATGGAATCGATGAAGAAGAACACGATTTTCACCGCGAACAGATATGAGCACCTATTCTGATGAGGACTATGTAGGCGTGCCTTGGCTGACATTGAGTCAAAACATAAAGATTCCCTGGCTAAGCTTGATGAAGAGATTCGTCAGACCGCTGGATCTATTTAGCTCTATTTCTTTTGTAATTAGACTTTTGTAGTTTTTTTAATATATAAGTAGAACTTCTGCTGTCTTTGTCCACTAGCTCTACTTTGCACCTCAACACATAATCTGATATTGAAGTTTATGAACTTTGTTGCCCTGAGATTTAAGACTTCAAGTATAAGTCTTATCATTCTGATACGAGGTTGGATTTGAACTTCACCTTGTATTTCAAATCTAACATAACGAGGTTCAAGCCTCGTTCAATTGAGTCTCAGCATTTAAGCTCAATTAGAGGAATAACCTTCGTTATTAAATGAAGTTTGAATCCAGTTTTAATCGAGTCTCAACATTTGAGCCTAATTAGAGGAATGACCTTCGTCGAAGACGAGGTTCGAATCAAATTTCGATCAAGTCTCAACACTTGAACCCAATTAAAAGAATGACCTTCATCGAAGATGAGGTTTGAATCCAATTTCAATCGAGTCTTAGCATTTGAGGCCAATAAGAAATGACCTTTGTCAAAGACGAGCTTCGAATCTAATTTCAATCGAGTCTCAACATTTGAACCCAATTAGAGAAACGACCTTCATTGAAGACGAGGTTCAAATCTAATTTCAATCGAGTCTTAACATTTGAGCCCAATTAGAGGAACGACCTTCGTCAAAGACGAGGTTTGAATATAATTCCACTCGAGTCTCAGTGCTTGAGCCCAATTAAAGGAATAACCTTCGTCGAAGATGAGGTTCGAATCTAATTTCAATCGAGTCTCAACATTTGAGCCTAATTAGAGGAATAACCTTCATCGAAGACAAGGTTCGAATCCAATTTCAATCGAGTCTTAGCGCTTGAGCCCAATTAAAAGAATTACCTTCGCTATTTTTTAAACTTAGGAACGAGAATAAATCTCGTTGAATGACGTGGCAACCTTCGACAGTTCCTAGACCGTTGATCCATATGGATCCGTCACTTTGTTTTGTCAGCATTAAGTCTTTAGTACTTAATGCGTCGCTTCAAGCCACGTCCTCGTTGGTGATAATTATGAACACAATTGATTACATCGCTTCGTTCCTAACACCCTTTAGTGGTTTAGTGCTTAGGGATTCGTGTAATGAATCCCAGCCATTTAATTGGCTCTTTTGCCTATAAATAGGTAGTTGCTTTTCAAGAAAATTCATCTTCCTTCTGTTTGCTTCGTTTCAAAATGACTCAGAGGGGACTTTGCATTTTAAGGCTCTTATCTTCACTTCCTACGAAGTTCCAAGCTTCGATACTCATCGCCGATGATGTAGGCAAAGTTGATGATGCTGTCGCATCAGGTAACGCTTCTGATCCGATCCTTGATCTCTTGGTCTTTGTAGTAGCTCGCTCGTTTGAGGATTTCTTAGTTTTTCAGAGTCGAAATCAGGATATATTTCAACAACTTGTTGGATTTTTGAATGTAACCCCAATGAGATATCCTAAATCCAAACATGCTTACTGTTTGACATGTCATGTGCCCCTAAGCATGCAGTCCTTTTTTTGGACTTCAGTCTATGTGCCAGCTTCGCAGACTCAGTGAAGTGCTTCTTTTTGGAAGAGTCAGCAACAATGTTAGAGTTACCTTCACGTTCTGCAAAGATGGGAGAAGTGCTGATCCCATGCTCAGAGCTTGTGGTGTTTCCATTAGTAGTTAGTTTACCCAAGTAGGTAGGCGTGTGCTACAAGCACCCAAGTTAAAAGTTAGGTATAGGGAAGACTTCATGCCCAGGAACGGAAGATGGAACTTCAACAATAAGAACAGTGACGTCATTGTGGACGAGGCTCGTAGTGCAATTTTGAAGGTCGTCAAAAGACTTGTAACTGAACTTCGTGTTGTAGTCTGAATGTCATTGAAGTCCGAATATCATTGAAACAACTTGTAATTGAATCTCGTATTGTAACTGAAAGAACTTGTGACTGAACCTCGTAGTGTAGTTCAAAGGAACTTGTTACTGAACCTCGTATTATAACTGAAAGAACTTGTAACTGAACCTCGTAGTGGAGTTCGAGTCTTCTAAGATCAATCTATATACTTCGAGTTTCTGTACTTTCAATTATATATGAATAAAATTTCATAACTTTATCCACATATTGTTCTTTTCTTATTTTGGTGTAATTGAAGCATTTTAACTTAGGATTTTTAGCAAACCCTCAGATTTCAACGGACTTGAGTTGTCTTTACCAACTGCCGTTTGAGTAGAACTAGCCATACTTTTTTCCTTAGTATGATGAGTTGTCGAAGAGTTTTTCTTAGACTTTAATGCTAAGATTTCTCTTCTATCCTTAGCCTTTTTAGGCTTCAGATCAAATGTAGGACAACGAAGTTTATAATATGACTAAGTGTTAAGAACGAAGCTCAACACATATGGAACTTATTGGGAAAACGAACGTCATTTATAAAAATGACGATGTTGGGATGATCAAGTCATTCAATGACTTAGAATAACAACGACAAAGAAAACAAAGGCACATCACTTGGTAGGTCTAAGTTGGAAAATGAACATCATTTAAGAAAATGACGACGTTAGGAAAATCACATCGTTCAGTGACTTGGCAGTATGACGATAATGAAGAAAATAAAGGCACATCACTTGGTAGGCCTAAGTTAGGAAAACGTATGTCATTTTGGGAAATGATGACGTTAGGAAAATCACATCGTTCAGTAACTTAGCAGTATGATGATGGTGATAGAAACAAAGGCACATCACTTAGTAGGCCTAAGTTGGAAAAACAAACGTCATTTGGGGAAATGACGACGTTAGGAAAATCACATTGTTTGGTAACTTAGGAGTATGATGATAGTAATAGAAACAAAGGCACATCACTTGGTAGGCCTAAGTTGGAAAAACGAACGTTATTTAAAGAAATGACGACATTAGAAAAATCACATCGTTCAGTGACTTAGCAGTATGATGATGGTGACGAAAACAAAAGCACATCACTTGATAGGTCTAATTTAGGAAAACGAACGTTATTTAGGGAAATGACGATGTTACGAAAATCATATTGTTCAGTGACTTAGTAGTATAACAATGGTGATAGAAACGAAGGCACATCACTTGGTAGGTCTAAGTTGGGAAAACGAACGTCATTTGGGGAATTGATGACGTTAGGAAAATCACATCGTTCAGTGACTTAGCAGTATAACAATGCTGATGAAAATAAGAGCACATTACTTAGTAGACCTAAGTTAGAAAACGAACATCAATTGGGAAAATGACGATGTTAGGAAAATCACATCGTTCAGTGACTTAGCAGTATGACGATGGTGATGAAAACAAAGACACATCACTTAGTAGGCCTAAGTTAGGAAAACGAACGTCATTTGGGAAAATAATAATGTTAGGAAAATCACATCGTTCAGTGACTTAGCAGTATGACAATGGTGATAGAAACGAAGGTACATCACTTGGTAGGCCTAAGTTAGGAAAACAAACTTCATTTGGGGAAATGACGATGTTAGAAAAATCACATCATTCAGTGGCTTAGCAGTATGATGATGGTGACGAAAACAAAGGGACATCACTTGGTAGGCCTAAGTTAGGAAAACAAACGTTATTTGGAAAAATAATGATATTAGGAAAATCACATTGTTCAGTGACTTAGCAGTATAACGATGGTGATAGAAACGAAGGCACATCACTTGGTAGGTCTAAGTTGGGAAAATGAACATCATTTGGGGAAATAATGATGTTAGGAAAATCACATCGTTCAGTGACATAGCAGTATAATAATGGTGATGAAAACAAAAGCACATCACTTGGTAGGCATAAGTTGGAAAACGAACATCATTTAGGGAAATGATGACGTTAGGAAAATCATGCAGTAACACATCACATAGTAAGTTACTATTGGAAAGATATTGTTTTGAGCAAAAACATCAACAATCAGAGGTGATCATTAATATGATGATTTTATAGTCCCACTATCCTATTGAAGAGGATTATTGAGAGAAATTTGGAGGAGACAAAGTGAGGAAACTATTACCTTTATTTGCTTCTCCTCCTACTGTGAGGCATATTTGACCATGAGGCTTATGGGTAATATTTCTTCAGAAATTTACCATTGATATGCATCATGAGTTTGTCACCATCTAGAGTGATAAGATGATAAACTTCATTTGAGTAAATAGTTTCTACCACAAATAGTCCCTTCCATTTTGGCTCGAACTTCCCTTTCTTTTTGAAATTCAAAATCATTAGGCGTCGAACGGCAAGAACCAAGTTATATTCCTTGAATGTATGGTATCTAACCTTTTTATCGAATGCTCTAGAAATCCGAGCTTGATAAAGCTCGATGTGTTGTTTAGCCAGTAGTCACTTTTCATCTAGCGCTTCCAGTTCTTCAAGACGTCGGCGATGACTTTTTTCCGTTGTTATGCCAGTTGCAAATGCTATTCGCAGAGATAGAATTTGGATTTCCAATGGTACTATGCCTTTACATCCATATACTAAGGAATATGGTGTTGCTCCTGTCAGCGTGCGAACCGTTGTGCGATAAGCCCACAAGCTTTGACCCAACTTCTCATTCCAGTCTCTTTTATTCATCGAAACCACCTTAGTGAGAAATGATGGTCTTGTTGAATGCTTCTGTTTGCCCATTAGCAGCAGGGTTATAGGCTATTGAAGCTAAGTTCTTGATCTTGAATTTATCACAGAATCGGGTGAAGGCTTGGCTAACGAACTGGGGCCCGTTATCATGGATGATACGCCTCGGAATTCCGTATTTGTATACGATGTGATGTTTTAAGAATTTAACAACATCACTCATCTTAACTTCTCTCAATGGGATTACTTCTGCCCATTTAGAGAAGTAATCAGTTATTGCTAAAATAAAGCAATGTCCCTTGGAAGAGGGTGGGGTTACTGGGCCAACAATGTCCATCCCCCATGTTTCAAAAGGTCATGAAGTTGCTGATGGGTGAAGATGTTCAGGCGGTCGATGCATGTAGTTAGCATGTATCTGGAAGGCTTGACATCGTTTGACATAGGCGACAGTGTCTTATACCATGTTAGGCTAGTAATAACCCAATCTATATAGTCGGTCCCACAATTTAGGGGCGGGCTGATGAGCTCTATAAATGTCATCATGAGCTTCCTTAAGAGCTTTTTTTGCTTCTCTATTTGACAAACAGCAAAGTAATAGTCCGTCATACGATCTTTGGTACAAAGTCTGAGATTGGGCATCGTAGTAATACCTAGGTGTTCGTCTATGAATAGATTCTCTTTCCTTGATGTCTTCAGGCAATAAGCCGTATAGGACATAATCAATGATCGGAAATCACCAATCCTTAGGTTTGAGCATTGCAGGCTCATCTTCAATCATGTTGATCTGCAATGCATACTTCGACGTGAACAAATGTTTGCTTGTCACGGTGATTTGTTGAGTAGTTCCTTCAGGTAGAGCCAATGTGACTGCAAGCGATGATAATGCGTCAGCATAAGTATTCTTGAGACGTGGTATGTAGTCAATGTAGAAACCCTCAAAAGATTTGGCCAATGCGATCGCTGTTGTATGATAAGGGATGAGATCCCCATTTCTAACCTCATATTCTCCCTTCATCTGATTAACGACGAGTTGCGAGTCGTCATATGCTTCTAGGTGCTTCACCCCTATCTATCTAGCTATATCAAAGCCAACCAACAAAGGATTGTATTCGGCTATATTATTAGAGCATAGCTCTGTTAGAGAAACGGCCTGTGGTAGCACATGATTTTGTGGAGAGATAAAGACTACCCCCACTACGGAAATAACTTAACCAGTAGGGCTTGCTCTTGCTACACCATCGAAATATAGTTGTCATACCTGCTCTTTAAAAACAGCATTAGCTTCATATTTTTCATGTGGTATGTCCTGATACAATTCTACCTTCCCCTTCAATGGATGGTTAGCCATAAGGTCACAAATAGCGTGACCTTTCATTGCCTTTTAAGATTTGAAATAAATATCATATTGAGAAAGCAACAATGTCCATCTAGCGAGTCGCCAGTTCAACGCACTAGGCTGTGTCATGAATACTCGAATAGGATTGATCTGGGAAATGACATGTATGGTTTGCCTAACTAAATAATGTCACATCTTCTGAACCGTGAGGACCAGCGCCAAACATTCCTTTTCAATAAGAGGATAACGAGGTTCAACGCCCGATAAACTCCTACTGAGATAGTAGACAGCTTGTTCATGGACATTTTTATCATCTTGTGCTAAGAGTCCTGCCAATACATGATCTGTAGTGCAGATGTATATCAAGAAAGGTTTGCTGACTTCGGTGCGACCAATACAGGCGGATTGGAGTGATATTGCTTAATCTCTTTGAATACTTTCTGACAAGCGTCATCCTATATAAAGGATACTCATTTCTTCATTAGTTTTGAGAATGGTTGGCATTTACCTGACAGGTTAGAAATGAATCTGCGAATATATGTCAATCGTTCTTGTAAGCCCCGGAGCTCCTTGAGATTTCTAGGAGGTAGTAGCTCTCGGATAGCTTTGACTTTGTCTGGGTCAAGATGAATTCTGTTAGTTGTGACCACGAATCCGAGGAATTTACCGCTAGCCATTCCTAAGAATGACTTAGTTGGGTTCATCTTCAGTTGGTGTGCCCGCATAAGGTCAAACATCGTTTTCAAGTCGTGTAAATGGTTTTCCTTATCACGACTTTTAACAACAAAGTCATCCACAAAACATTCTATAATCTTTCGTAGATGTTTTTAAAAAATGGAGGTCATGGCACGTTGATATGTAGCACCGGCATTCTTCAACCCAAAGGGTATTACTGTATAACAGTATATCCTTGAAGGTGCTCGAAAGGATGTGTGTTTTTCGTCATCAGGATACATTTTGATTTGGTTATACCCTGAGAATCCATCCATAAAAGACATCCTTTTAAACCCACACGTATTGTCAATAATAACGTCTATGATCGGTAAAGGAAAACCATCTTTAGGACAAGCTGAATTCAAGTCTCGAAAGTCAATGCACACTCGAATCTTCCCGTTCTTTTTCAGAACAGTGACAATGTTGGCCACTTAATCAGGATGCTACTCTTCGCGGATAAATCCTAACTCGATGAACTTTTTGACCTCAGCTTTAATTGCCTCCATGATTTGGGGTCGAAATCGCCTTTGCTGTTGTTTAACAGGCTTGATGTCTGATTTAATGTTTAATCGATGCATAGACACTTGGGGATCAAGCCCAGGCATATCCTCGTAGTTCCAAGCAAAGACATCAATATACTCTCGTACCAGAGTAATGAGATCTTCTTTACAAACTATCGCTTATGAATATGGGTTTTGGGTTAATCTCGTCTCCCATGTTCACTTGAATCACTTTGTCATCAGTAGGAGGCTCACGTTGTTCGAAGCGGTGTTCCTACTGTATACCTAGCTGTCGGCTTAGCGGATCATCAAACAGAGGTAATTGGTCATCTTCTTGATTTTATATTGGAGATGATGAGGTCATGTTGGCCATGAGTGTCCTGAACACAGCTCCTACACTAGAGTCAGACTCCCAACAAATGGATTTAGAAGAAGAGGTGTAAGAATCATCATCTAATTCTCATTTGATTCCAAAACACAACGTGAATGGTGGGGATTCATAACCTAACCCACTACGAGTTTTATGATAGTAATCTTCCAACTTTCCTTCCAGGACATAAGCGGATCGGATTGATGTCCGGATCCCTTTACTGAAATTTAAGCCTTCTTTATGGATGAAGTAGTACCTCATATTCTTCATAAGCTTTTGGGTTGTTGGTGTGAAATACGAGAATTGCAGATCGTTTTCCTCCTTCTCGGATTCTTCCAAAAGAGTTTGCGTCAGGCCGTCACTCTTCTCAAAGATGATGTCTTTTTGGCCATTAGCCTTGGCCGGTACTATGAAGACTGCTTGCGAAGATTCAATTCATTCCCGATTTATGAAAGATGATCGAATCGGCATGTATAAATTTGATTTAGCATATAATCGGGGTAGAGGATCTGCCAATGTGCTGGTGCTTGTACCTGGTATGTTAGAATTCAATTCAACACATGATAAGTAAGCTAAATCATCATTATTATTAAAGATAATTCCATTGTCCTCATAGACAGGATCATTTACATCCAGATTTTCATGATCGATTACGACGGGTTCAATGTTATTGAAAACAAGACCCTATTTGTGCTCATACTCGGTATCAGCTTCATTACCGCTATCTGGTTCTTCAATCAGTGGTACTTCAAATGTCTCACTCTTAAGGTAATGGATAGAATCTGTGAAATAATTCTCTACCCCTTGAATGGTTGCTTCTTTGCGACCACTATTTTGACTTCACGACTCTCATCTACATATTTCATGCATTGATGTAGAGTTGATGAAACAATCAGATTGTTATGGATCCAAGACCGACCCAATAAAAAATTGTAAGACGTATCTGCATCAATGACGTAGCAAGTGACATCCGTCCTCAAGTCACCCATATGGCATTTAAGTTTGATTTTACCAAGGGGACAAGTATTGGAAGCATTGAAGCTGTAGATGGTGGTTCCCATTGTTGACAAACGACGCAGAGGGACTCCAAGGTGATGAATGAGTCTCAATGATATGATGCTCAAAGTAGAACCAGGGTCAACCTGAATTCTGTCTACCCGAATGGAGCCGATATATCTCGTGAAGTACAATGGTCTATCGTGTTTCGGGTTCCTCACATGCATGTCTTCTTGAGAAAAGGTGATGCACGACATTCTTCCTTGAAAGACCTGGCAACATTGAGGGCAAGCTTCTTCCAGCGTTGCTCCGGCTGGGTTTGGTGGAAAGTGAGTGAGGAAAGCCCCATTATCTGCCAATGCTTCACGAAGAGCTTCTCTCATTGATCGAGATAAACGTAGAAGCTCAAAGAAGGTAATTCTAGTTGGGATATTAGCAAACTGAGCCAGCACATTAAACCGAAAAGGATCTTTCGAGCTTTCTGGTGTATCTTTTCTAAGTACTTTACTGTAATGAAGTTCCTTCACTTGAATTTGCTCCGTTACTTCTTTCCCTGGTTTGGGTGATGCAACTGCTATTTCAGAGTATTTCTTTAAGTAATCCTTTCCTCCGCTTGTTCTTGATATCTGTGCAGGTTGTATGGTGAATGTTGGCTGTTTATTTTTAGAACTACTAAGTGATGCAGTTTCAACTCCCTCATCTAGGATGGCTGAAATAGTATTACAAGATCTTCGTGTGACTTTAGGCTTCCTTGCGTTTACCAACGTCCACTGCTTGTCCATTAGTAAATCAGGATGAACCTACATCAATTCACCTTTAAGGGTAGTGTAGGGGACCATCCCCTTTTCTTTCTTCTGATGGGGGTCGAAGTTCACAACCCTCGTCTCTGCCTATGGAATCGTTTTCACGCCATCTTGGACTTGCACCTTAGTGAAATCTCTAAACTGTAGTGAGACCATATTCGCAGATACCTTCTTTTGTTCAACTTGAAGTGTCATCATACCTGCATCTAATAAAGCCTGAATTTTATCTTTCAGGATATAACAGGCCTTGGTTGGATGATGCACCATCCTGTGGTACATGTAAAAGTTAGGATCGTCGGTCCTTGACACTTCTGAGTTTCGTTTTACCTCTAGTAATTTGATCTTATTCATCTTGATCAAAGATATGAGAATGAAAACTACATGTTCATCCTTGAAATCGTACTTCTTCTGAAAACGATTATGTAGGTTGTCTAAAAATCACTACAGATAGTTGATTCCCATCAAACACCGATGATAGAAGTTACAATTTGACGGTTTCTAGAAGACTATAATTTAAAGACTTTCACGTGGATCGATGAAGGTTACAATCTGACGACCTTCGTAACAACTAATGAAAGCTCTAATCAACAGCCTTCACAATCAACATCAGGAGTTACAATCTGACGACTCTCACATTTTCAAGGAGCCAAGATGAAGATTACAAGATGACGATCTTTACAATGCTCTAGCAAAAGAGACTACAAATCGACGGTCTCTTCAAACCAAAACGCAGATATCTCTCAAACTGTAAGGAATTTATCAAAACTGACGGAGCAAACCGAACCTTATAAGGTTGGTTTGGTCGGCTCCGTCTCGTCGAAATAGCTGATTTTTATATATAATTCGTCCAATTCTGACTTACGGTTTGAAAGTTATCACCTGTTCTTCGCAGCAAGTTATGTTCTGAAGTCTGTCTGCAAGACTGGACTTCGTCAGAACATTGGACTTAGCCTGAAGCTCGCCAAGCTCGCCAAGCCCGCCTAAGGTTCGCCTCTGCATTACAGAGTCAAAACGCACGGGTCGAACTAACGTTATAACCTCAAAACACACGGGTCAGACCTACGTTGCAACATCAAAACGCACGGGTCGGACCTGCGTTGCAACATCAAAATGCACGGGTCGAACCTGTGTTGTAACATCAAAACGCATGGGTCGGACCTGCGTTATAACCTCAAAACGCAGAGGTCATCCTTGTGATATAACATCAAAACGCAGAGTTCATGCAGAAACCAACTCTGCATCCCAGGTCCAAAACGCAGAGTTCATCTCTGCGCGGCTCAACTGTGCGTTTTCAGCCTAAAACAGGCCCAACTGTGCGTTTTCAGCCTAAAACAGACCCAACTATGCGTTTTCAACCTAAAACAGGCCCAACTGTGCGTTTTCAGCCTAAAACAGGCCCTACTGTGCGTTTTCAGCCTAAAACAGGCGCAACTGTGCGTTTTCAGCCTAAAACAGGCCCAACTGTGTGTTTTCAGCCTAAAACAGGCCTACTGTGCGTTTTCAGCCTAAAACAGGCCCAACTGTGCGTTTTCAGGTCCAAAAACGCACAGTTCGGGCCCAGAACGTTGTTTTTAGCGTTTGACTCGTTCAAGCACGATTTGAACGGTTCTAGAACCGTTTTCTCCCCAAGATTTGAGGGGATCACTACCCTATCATGGAGAGATTTATAGGGGGCAGTTACACCCCATTAAACCCTCATTAAGGAGAGATTTAAGGGGGCGGTTACACCCCTAAACCCCCTATAAATAATGGGAAACTCAATTGAGTTAGAGGCTGGCTTTTTTGGATCTTAGACTGGGCAGCGAAGAGGAGATCTTCGGCTTGGCAGCGAGCGGAAGATCGACGTTCATCCTTCAGTGATGTTCAACAAGAGAGAGCTTTCATCCTTGGCTTATAAACCGATTTCGGTTAAATCAACTCTTTCATGGAGTTTCAAACTCGTTCATAGTTATCAGCTCGATCAGAGTTCAAAACTTGCTCTGCAAGTTCTTCTAAAACTCGCTCTGAGTTATTAACTCATTGAGAGTTATTTTCAAACTTGCCACGCAAGTTCTTCACAACGTCAAATTGTGAGGAGAAGACCACGTTCCAGTGAATCAAGACGTACGGATCGTCAACGGAGAACAAACTCGACGCGAGCATTCGAGGGAGGCACTCCATCGCCACCGTGAAGAACCCAGAATTAAACAAAGGGGAGAATCAAATTCATTCTCTTCTCTTTTGTAACAGGAAATCCAATTGTAACTGGAATTAAAGGAATACAAATTAAAATTTTCTTTTATTTCTTTTACAGTAAATTTTTCCACAAACAGATTATCAGAAGTATTTTCCTTCTATTTTGTAGAAGACTTGGGGGATAGTGTTGTTTCAACAGCTAGAGTATCCTTCCCTTTTGATAATCACATTTTATTACAATTTTATACCCTCATTATCTATTTTATATGAATAAATATATCACTAATAATTATTTTTATCTTTAATTGTAGGTAATGAAGAATAAATCTCAAAACTCTCATCTCTAAAAAAACCCCTTGAAATGAAGCAAAGAAGCCCATTTGAAAATCAAATTTATCCAAAAGCCCAAAATCAAAACAATGAAGCATGAAGAAATAAATCAAAGCCCAATGGAAAAATAAGAGAAAATGCCAAAGCCCAAAAGTCCATGCAAAGCCCAATGTCCAAGCCCAAAAACCAATGGAAGAAAGAATCTGCGGACAGCAACAGGAGAGAGGCTCACATCGATGCCAGCATCGATGGGGGCATCGATGCCAGCATCGATACCCCTATCGATGCTGGTATCGATACGGACGTACAGGCAGTTACAATCCAAATGCTAAAAAATGTTGTTTTTGGATAAGATTTTAATCCAATGGCTCTCATTCACTGATGTTTACTATAAATAAGGGTAGAGAGTGAGGGGTTAGAGGTGTGAAAATTTTTATAACTCCTTTTGGAGCGGAGGGCTACTCTTAACTAAGAAGGCCTTCCAAATTTGTAACTTTTTGTTATAATTAATAAAATAATTTTTTCACCACTTTAAATTTTTCTCTTCTTCTCTTTGTTGGATGATGAAGATGAAGATGAAGATGGAGATTAATTTGAAGGTTTGTTTTTCTTATTTCTCTTTTATTGCTTATTAGTTTAGATTTATTTTCATGCTTGTAATTAGATTTTATTTTCTTGTTTAAATAGCCAAGAGGCTAGAACCATCTTGCCTTAAACTTATTTCATGCTTATAGATTAGATTTATTTCATGCTTATATAGTAGGTTTATTTTCTTGTATTTAATTCTTGTAATTTATTTTGTAGTTTAGATTTTATAATTTATTTTGTAGTTAGATTTTAATTTCTTACACTATTCACCTTGAGGCTAGAACCCTCTTGGGTTTAGTTTTTTTTTTTTGTTCATTTTTATTTTTATTTTTATTTTTTGATTTGCCTTTAAGCTAGAACCCTCTAGGGAATCATATTTTTCTAAGAAGTGGATTCAATTCTAGATTACCCATATCTTTAATTGAATCCGCTATCTTTACATTCTTGATTTTTATTTGTTCTTGATTTTTCCTTCTTGCCTTGTTGATCACATTTATATTATCACTTCCACTCTCAAATATATTCATTTACACAATCATTTTCATCTCTCCACATCACATTCACTTATCACTCCTATTTGTCACGCACACAACATAAGAACCGATTTTAAATTTTCTCCTACAAAATACCTTCCTCGTGGATCGATATCTTTATACTATAACTTGACACGGTTGTGCACTTGCAATATTTTTGGTACATGTTTATGCCGCATCAAGTTTTTGGCGCCGTTGCCGGGGAGGGTGCTTAAGTAGGTTTTAATTATTTTGGTTCTTTAACTTGTGTGTTTATTGTGAAGAAAACGCTTGGAGCTTGAAGATCGCAGATTGGAGAACTAGGATTTGAAGATTTGCTTTAGTAAGTTTTCTTTCTAGCGTTTTTAATTATACCCTTTTTAGTTAGCTTCACAATTAGAGACAATTTGGATTTTTAAAAAAAAGGATTTTATTTTTGTTGACCATAATAAAATCCATCTTTCACTTGAACATTAACTAACAAGATAATAAATTCAAATAATATTCCCCCTTCTAATAGTTATTTGATTGTTAATCCTAATAAAAAATATAAAGATTTTTTTTATCATCCTTTTTAGTCGCTTTTAATTTTTAGGGTTGCATTTCATATAGTGTAGGAATTCACCGAAGTGATTGTAGCACTTGATTTGGCACATACTTAAAACATTCTTAAGGGCAAAACCCCTAATCAAGATAAGATAAGGGATTAATTTCATCACCCTTTCCTTAGCCCACAAATCACTAATTCCTCACTTCACAAACCTAAGCCTTCTAAAACTCATTAGATGTTGGCCCCTAAGGATTCGAGCTCAATAAGGAACAAGAAATCGTTAAGTAAACCGGTTTAAGTTTTCTCAGATTAGTTGGTGTCTAAGGTAAGGTTTAGGGGTCGCGTAAAGTGCTCCGTAAAGAACGAGGTACTTAATTGATCTCTGATCACCCTCTAGTACTATCCTTACCTGGCTAACTACCTGGGTAAAACTTTAATCTTTTTACTGTAGGATTTTTTGGTTAGGAGCTGGTCTATTTGAGTTAGGCTAAACCCTAGAATTAGAGTGATTGAAAAGTGATTGCTTTGATTTGTTTTAGTTAGGTTTTCTCTATTTTTTCTCATAAAAAAATTAATTTTTTTTTCTTTCTTTATTAAAAAATAAAAAAAGAAATAAAAAGAAATAGTTTTGGTGTATGCAATAGTGGATTAGGGATAATACACGTCGATTAATTCGCTTTGAACCAATCATAGAAATGGAGCATCCTAATCCACCCGTTCTTCATGATATGTGCTATCCCATTAGGAATGCAATCCCCTCTTGCATTAGGCTCCCCGAAACAAATGAAATAAATTTTGAGCTTAGACCGCATTACATAAACATGCTTCCCAAATTCCTTAGAAATGAAACAGAAGATGCATATATTTTTATCTCGGAATTTGAGGAAGTGTGTATTATGATTAAAATGAGAGAATTAACAGAAGATGCGATCAAACTCAGATTTATTCCATTTTCTCTCAAAGACAAAGTAAAAAAATAGCTGTATAGCTTACCCGTAAATTTCATCACTACGTGGGAGGAATTTATCACCATTTTTCTTAAGAAATTTTTTTCTATCCATAAATAGGTGAAGCTAAGAAACAACATCATGAATTTTAAAATTGTCCCGGGAGAACCCTTTTGGAAGTATTTTGACCGATTTAAAGATCTTCTCATCCAATGTCCTCATCACGGTTTAAAAAAATAGCGATTGTGCCAAATAATTTATGAAGGATTAGATTATTCTGTAAAAACTTTTTTAGAATCAATGTGCCATGGGGATTTCATGAGAAAAAACACTGATGAAGCTTGGGAGTTTTTAGAGAGTCTTTCTGAAAAAACCATGCAATGGGAACACTGTGATGACCGAGTGTTATCAGTTCCCCAACCCAAATCCAGTGGTATTTCCTTAGAGTCGAACATTGCATCTGAAGCTAGGATGGCCACAATCATGCGTAGGTTAGAAGCTTTAGAAATCAAGTAAAGAGCCCCGGCTCAAATCAATCAAGTTTCAGCCTCAGGATGTCACAACTGTTTGTCACCATCTCATATTTCAGAAGAATATCCTCTCTTAGGAAATAATCGACCATTAGGACAGGCCAATGCTGCATTCCAGCGTTCTGCAAATGATCAATTCTCTCTAACTTACAATCCAGGTTGGAGAAATCATCCCAACTTTGCATGGAATCAAGAAAATTCTCCCGAAACTCAAAACTTTACTCCCGCTTCGACCCAACATTTTCCTAGGGGAAACACAGTTCCTTTAAATTCTCATCCACAATATCAATAACCCAATCTGCCATATCAAAATCAGTCTCCTCTTCATCAAGCTGTAATTCAGACTCATCACAATCCAGATCAGGATAAACGTCTCAATGTCTTGGAAAGGGGTTTGGAAACCATAATTAAGGCCTCCACTCAAACCACGAATATGTTGACTCAAACGTCCAGCACTCTGAATTCCTTTGTGTAATCAACCGGACAAATGCTCAACTCCAACACTCAAGCCATAGCTAGATTAGAATCCCAGCTTGGTCAACTAGCTAGTGCCGTGAGTGAAAGAGAGAAAGAAAAATTTCCGAGTCAACCCGTGGTCAACCCTAAGGACACAGGATGCAGTTCATCCTATGAAGCTCAAGTGAATGCAATCCATTCACTTCGGTCAGGTAGACAGGTCGATAATCAAGTGAGAACTCCTCCAAGTCAAAGTTTTGATCTAGTACAAATACCTTCTCCTTTTCCTTCTGATGAATCTATTCAACAATCACCCTCCTCAGATGATCAAGAACCTGAACCGGAACCTGAGCCTGCTTTTGATAGGTTTAGACCAGTTGTGCCTTTTCCAGATAGACTCAGGCTTAGGAAACACTCCCCTCAAGTGGAGAAGATCCTAGAAACATTCAAGTAGGTTAAGGTTAATATTCCTCTCTTAGATGTAATTGAATAAATTCCATCTTATGCTAAATTTTTAAAAGAATTATGCACTAAGAAGAGGAGAATAATGTTCCAAAGAAAGTCTTTTTAGCCGCCAATATCAATGAAATGCTATCAAATCCCTTACCTTTGAAACGTAAAAATCCAGGTTCCCCTATCATTTCATGTATCATTGGTAATACTCATATTGATAAGGCGCTTTTAGACTTAGGGGCCAGTGCCAATTTGCTTCCATATTCAGTTTACCAGCAATTGGGTCTAGGTGTACTGAACCCAACCAAATACACCTTACAGTTGGCTGATAGATCTGTTATGGTCCCTATGGGTGAGTTAGAGGATGTTCTGATTAAGGTTGGAGATTTTATTTTTCCAGTAGATTTTGTAGTCTTGAAAACACAGCCTATTTCCAATCCCAAAGGACAGACACCTGTCATCTTAGGACGACCTTTCTTAGCCACTTCTAATACTCTCATCAACTGTAGAACTGGTCAAATGAAGCTGTCCTTTAGGAATTTGACTGTTGATCTCAACATTTTTAATCCAGGGGACCAGCCAAATAATCAGCCTCTAGAAATAAATTACATTCAGGAAAGATCAGAAGAAGAAGAAGAAGAAGAAGAAGAAGAAGAAGAAGAGTCTGATTTGAGTTTTAAGGAAATTTTTGATGAAGAGTTAGAGTTTTTAGAAGAAGCAGATCAGGTCCTTGAGAATAATAAAACTAACTGTGTTAAACATTTGCTGATTTAAATTACATTTTGAAGAACCCTTTCTTGATGAACTTAGATTCTTGGAAAATAATCAATAACAAAATTTTTAGAACTCTACAGAAGAATTGGTTGTTAGAAAACAAAACTTCACAGTACAAGAGTCTGAGTTCATTAAGAAATACAAAATGCATGATACCAATAATACCTACCTTACTTTGTTACAAGAATTATTGAACACCCTGAAATGCTTGGAATTTCACATTATTGATTATATCATTCTGAATTTATTTAAAATCCGGGGAAGAATTTTTAACAATAAAGTAGGATTCAATGTAGAATACGAGCTCTTCGTGTTTAACACTTCATTCTATATTATTTGTTTTGTTTATTTCAGAATAATAAAAAGAATTTTTGCTTCTCTCATTCGAGAGTTTCTTATTCAATTGAAAAAAAAGAAAAGAAAAAAAAGAAGAAAAAAAAGAAGAGAATAATAAATTTTTGATTCTATCCTCCACAGACCAAAGGTAATTGCAGATTTTTATTAGCTGATCAAATATAAGTACTTCACTTCTTATCTACTTTACTTTGTGCATCATAGAGTTTGCATTGAGGACAATATAAAATTTAGGTGTGGGGGTGGGAATTAGTTAATTTTTCTCTTTGTTTTATATTTTTTGTTGCATTTTTGTCATTTTTTTCTTTTCTAAAAAAATTATAAAAATATCGTCACTTGCCAAATTGATAGAGTTATGTAATAATTGATTTATTTGATAAATTTTAAATTTTCTAATCTGTTATTTACTCAAGTTCGTCTTTTATGATAACTCTAAATAAAGTTCTTAAGAAATAATTTTTAAAGTAGTATACTTTACTTAAGCCTTAACTTAGATTTTTATTTAAAATAATTGAATGCATACTTAGCTTAGAGTTAAAAAATAATTTTTCAAAGTCTCTTGAGTTACATATTTTTTTCAGAATATATACACATATACATATAAAAAAATTTGTAAAAAGAAGAGTGTGAAAAATGGGCACAAAAAAAAGCTCTTAAATTCAAGGCGATTCTATCGTATAAAACCAAAGCTGGTCGAGTAATTAAGCCCAAGGAGTATTTTCATACTTAATGACCTAAGCCCAATTGGGTTGGGATCCATTGGCCCAAAACTCATTAAATGGTTGCTTAGAAAGCCCGTTAAAGTAGAAAAAATCACCAATGAAGAAAGAGTTAAAAATAATAATAATATAAAAAAATAAAAATAAAAATACTAATAAATGTTTTATACATAGTTATATTTGTATATAAGGTCTTGGAAAATATTTTAGATCAAGCAACTTGAATATTATTTTAAACAAAGAGTTAGCATGTTCTTTTTAAAACTTTTAAATTAAATTTCTGAGTTTGGCTTGGTTTTGTATTGCTATAATGAGAAGATTTTCTAGGAAATATACCTTAGAGTTATATATAAAAATGTTTTCTTGAGTAATAACTAGCTTTAATTATCAAGTAAATTTAGTTATTTACTAACTTTTTTAATTTGGCAAGATGACCGAATTTTGTGGGTATATTCACTGCAAACCCTCACGAGACTATAACTTGTCCATGAGGGTAACCTAGGGGTTTAAAGGCTTGTTGTATGCGCTAAATACAATCGCGATTCCTGTGAAAGTGAGTTAGGTTTTCTTTTAGTTTTCTTTCTTTGCTAGAGGACTAGCAAAAGTTTAGGTGTGGGGGTATTTGATAATCATATTTTATTATAATTTTATACCCTTATTATCTATTTTATATGAATAAATATATCACTAATAATTATTTTTATCTTTAATTGCAGGTAATGAAGAATAAATCTTAAAACTCTCATCTCTCAACAAAAACCCCTTGAAATGAAGCAAAGAAGCCCATTGGAAAATTAAATTGTTAATTTATCCAAAAGCCCAAAATCAAAACAATAAAGCATGAAAAAATAAATCAAAGCCCAATGGAAAAACAAGAGAAAATGCCAAAGCCCAAAAGTCCATGCAAAGCCCAATTTCCAAGCCCTAAACCTAATGGAAGAAAGAATCTGTGGACAGCAACAGGAGAGAGGCTCACATCGATGCCAGCATTGATGCCCGTATCGATGCCAGCATCGATACCCCTATCGATGCTGGTATCGATACGGACATACAGGCAGTTACAATCCATAGGCTAAAAATTGTTGTTTTTGGATAAGATTTCAATCCAATGGCTCTCATTCACTGATGTTTACTATAAATAAGGATAGAGAGTGAGGGGTTAGAGGTGTGAAAATTTTTTTAACTCCTTTTGGAGAGGATGGTTACTCTTAATTGAGAAGGCCTTCCAAATTTATAACTTTTTGTTATAATTAATAAAATAATTTTCTCACCACTTTAAATTTTTCTCTTCTTCTCTTTGTTGGATGATAAAGATGAAGATGAAGATGGAGATTAATTTGAAGGTTTATTTTTCTTATTTCTCTTTTATTGCTTATTAATTTAGATTTATTTTCATGCTTGTAATTAGATTTTATTTTCTTATTTAAATAGCCAAGAGGCTAGAACCCTCTTGCCTTAGATTTATTTTATGCTTATAGATTAGATTCATTTCATGCTTATAGAGTAGGTTTATTTTCTTGCATTTAATTCTTGCAATTTATTTTGTAGTTTAGATTTTACAATTTATTTTGTAGTTAGATTTTAATTTCTTGCACTATTTACCTTGAGGCTAGAACCCTCTTGGGTTTAGTTTTTCTTCTTGTTCATTTTTATTTTCTTTTATTCAACTTTAGGCTAAAACCCTCTAGGGAATCATATTTTTCTAAGAAGTAGATTCAATTCTAGATTACCCATATCTTTAATTGAATCCGCTATCTTTACATTCTTGATTTTTATTTATTCTTGATTTTTCCTTCTTACCTTGTTGATCACATTTATATTATCACTTCCACTCTCAAATATATTCATTTACACAATCATTTTCATCTGTCCACAATCACATTCACTTATCACTCCTATTTGTCACGCACACAACATAAGAACCGATTTTATATTTTCTCCTACAAAACACCTTCCTCGTGGATCGATATCTTTATACTATAACTTGATACGGTTGTGCACTTGCAACATTTTTGGTACATGTTTATGCTGCATCACCTTTTGATTGTTTCTGGGAATTATAGTTGCCTTTACCCCCTCCCTTTTTAGGCTGGGATTCTTAAGGTTCTTCAGCATCTATTCTCTTGAGCATGTTTTCCACCTGCTCTTCTTGCCAAATCAAATCTTTCCATGAACGGGCTTCAACAGCGCCTATCTTGGACAAGATATTAATAGAAAGATTGTTGTGATACATCTCCATAAGAGTAGCTTTAGAAACCTGATCACGTGAATGCAGCGATCAATTTCTGAATCTTTTGACAAAGTCACTGACAGACTCCGTCTTCATCTACTTCTCAGCCAATAATATGGACATAGACACGTCAGTGTCATTGTTGAAGAATCGGGCTAGAAAAAAGCCTCTCCAAATCTCTCCAACTTTGGATTGATCCTGGCTTAAGTCTGCGAAACCACTCGAAAGCCACCCCTTTTAGGGTACTGATAAACAATCGAGTCATAATGGGATCATTACCCACTATATGCCCAGTTTGTGCCTGGAAGTAATAAATATGTTGGGTAGGAGAACCCTTGCCATCAAACTGTTCTAAGTTGAGCGGTTTAAACTTCGGAGGATATGGGAATGTATCCCATTCACTTGGATATGGCCTAGCCACCCCTAGTTCTTTGAAGTTTCCCTGGAGCTTCAATGCATCAAGTTGCTTTTGGAAGTCATCCCACTTTTGGTCCCGTACTTTCGTACGAGAATTGGATTTAGCTTCAGACGATTCAGAATGAATCTTCAGAATATTTTCCTCCTAATCGTCTTCATCATTGCTATTTAGGTTTCAACGGCTATTATCTTCGTCGACAGGTGAAGGTCGTCTACGCCTAGATCCCAAGGCCTGGGAATGAACCTTCTTCTTCTTCTTTTCTTTCTCCCCGAGGAGTTTCTCCACCATTGCTTCAAGGCGTCTGATGGATTCCTGGTGTTGGAGGATGGTTGATTGTTGTTCTTCCATCTTCCTTGCCATGTCTTCTTCACCTCCAGCCATGTGAGCACTTGCTTGTTCACTTTGGTCTGTACTGGAAGGCTGAGAAGTGGCAATAGCAGAATTCTGAGGTTCTTCTTCTGCCTCAGCTGTGATACCCGCTAATCATTGATAATCAAACGGGATCATTACGACTTTATGAGTACGAGTGTGTTGAAACACCCACTGCCCTTCGACAAGCATTTCGCCTAATCCTGGAGAGTATTCAGGATCAGAAGATTCAGAGGAATCAGCCAAAACTTTGCTCTTGTCCTTGATGACCATGTTAATCATCACTTTAATGTGGCGATTCTTAGATGCTTGTTTCTTGGGACGAAAGCGTCTTCTTCTTGATGATGAGACCATCGACGGCTCAATCAACCGTTCAAAGACTGAAGACTTATATGTTGACTCCCCACATGGACATTGGGAAAGTACTGTAGAAATGAGCTTCTCACAGCAGCAATAAGATTACATTTGACTCATGTTGTGCTTGCGCGTGAGATAATCCCGAAGGTCACGAGCGGGACAACCCCAGCTGCCTCTGTCATCTTGGCTTTACTCGAGCGAAACCCTCTGAATGATAGATGTTGATGAACTTGGGTAGGCTGACGAACTCCATCCTTCATGTGACAAGATTCGTTGGTAGGACGAGCTTGGCGCATGTGCCTTCTCAGTTGGTTCTTAACTTGAGGTTCGTTTTCTTTATGAACCTCAGTATGAACCATTTGTTGAATTTGCTGAACCTCTTTTTGAGGATGAGGTTCGTGTTGTGAGTCTACTTGGGTATGAGGATGAGGTCCATCGTTTTGGCGTTTCTCAATCACTTGACCCTCGTCAGACTTGCTAACCTTAGGCTAGTCAACTCTCAACCGATAGTGAAAACTGTCTAGCAAGACCAAAGCTCGAGCCCTACGGCAAGCTTGATTCTGACGCTAACGTTTTCGAGTGTGTCTCGATAGTGGACCAACAGGAACTTTTGCCTCAGCCGGAGCTGGGTGAGGTCCGTTATCAAAAGCCGTAATTTGGCTGGTAGAAGCCGAAGTTCGGCTAGATTACTTGATAACCCATTGCTTAGCCTAACGACTAGTTACTGGAGCCCCCTCTTTGAAAGGCATGGGCTTTTCCTCGAGACTAACTCGAGTTGAATCATCAGAAGCTACTTGGGCTGAAGTCTCATATGAGACTCTACGACACTTACGTGCTTTCGTGAGACTAGACTTACCAGAGGAGAGGAAATCCTCGTATTTGGACTGGTCAAATTCGATGACCAAAGTCTCGACGTCCGTTCCCACTGTGATCTTCTCTGATTACGATACCACCATCTTGTCGAAAAGAATAGTTGCTCCCATTGTGGTCGCCATCATCTGTAGGATCAAAAAATTGATGTTGGATTTATTCTCTTATTTTAAGAAAACTGAGTTTGATCACTTGGTACGAAACCCTTACAATCACTTACTATTTCTCGATTACAGATGAAGAGAAGATTAATTCAGCTTCTCTTTGTTTAACGTGGGTTCTTGGTAGCGAATGGATGCTTCCCTTGATGCTTGAGTTGAGATTGCTTCTCGTTGACGATTAGAACAAGATCGCTAAAGCTTCTCACTATCGTTAGCCAGTTGGAATCAAAGTTTGAACTCTTGATCCGTACGCAGAAACTCTGATCTCCGATGCCTCTTGAAATCCAAGTTGAAAATTTTCAACCCTTATCATGTAGCCATCCATGGTTATCTATAGGGTTTAAGCACGTAACTGACATGCTATGATCACAGATAGAGGGGCGTAACTACCTCCTCTAAATTAGCGCATGCCGTAACGTGCTCCTAAAGATTAGCCTACGTGGCTGTCTAAGTCTTCAGAGCCGTTGCAGCTAAATCTCTTGTGGACAACGAACCTCATCTTTAATTAAAACGGGGTTTGCCATGTAAGACGAGCCTCGTTACGTAGCGATGTTCATCTTACAAAGTGTACTTTGTAGTAAATAAGCTTCTTCTGACGAATTTTGTCTTCACTGACTTCGTCTGACGAATTTTATCTTCACCAACGAACTTCGTCTTCTATAGCTGGAACCAACTACGTAGT
This sequence comes from Asparagus kiusianus, assembly GCA_022839385.1. Taxonomy (NCBI): domain Eukaryota; kingdom Viridiplantae; phylum Streptophyta; class Magnoliopsida; order Asparagales; family Asparagaceae; genus Asparagus; species Asparagus kiusianus. Next base: position 611,207 of record BQKN01065221.1, read on the forward strand.
AAATCTAATGACTTTCCCTTAAATGAACCTCATCTTCACTGACGAGCTTCAAATCTAACAATGAGTTTTATTTTCACTGACGAACCTCATCCTTCGAAGATGAATGTCGAACCTTCTTTCCAATGACAAGCTTCACTGTTTGTTGTTAACTTTTACTGCTTGATAACCTGCATTCTCGAGGTTGATCTTTACTAAACGACAAGCCTCGTCTCTGATTGAGACGAAGTTCATTTTCCTGACCATCCTTCTCATATTTTGAAATTTGACATTTTTGAATGCCTACAAGATGTTCTTGAAGATGGGGATGTGGAGCTCGTGAAGATCCACACAAAATACAATTCAACGGATATGCTCACGAAGGTGGTCCCAAGCAACAAGTTCGATCATTGTAGAAGCTTGTTGCAGAGTTGTGCTTGTTGAGGCCTTTTGAGGCCATTTGGATGAAGTACGAGCGGCTTGATCTCTTGGGAGAGGGGGTACGTAGGCAACCACATTGGTGCAGCCGGATTTGGAGAGATGATGCATTGGTGCTCATATTGGTGTCAGCTCAGTTTTGGGAACACTTCGTCGAGGTGAAAAATATAGAAAATGGCGATGAATTTTTCGAATTATTAAAAAACGGCGAAGAAAAACAAGACATGCATAGGAGGAGGCTCATTGGTCGACTGGTTGGGTATGATCAGTCAACCGATTCAATCGCAAGGAAATTACAGGAGTTTTGAGACTATCGACTGACGCATTTGATCAGTCGACCGATAAACATGCACAAGCAAGAAATTGCCCAATCGGTCGACCGATGCATCCCTATCGGTCGACCGATAGCGGGTAAAACAGGTAAAACTATTTCTAGTCTATTTTGGATTCGGTTTTGATATAAAAAGAAACACGTTTTGTTAGGATTGTAGTAGAGAGAATTTGGATTTGTTTGAGCATTTTGAGAGGGAGATTATTGTGAGGGACTGAGAGATCATTGGTTAGGGTTATTTTGAGAGTTGTGAGAGTTGTAACCCGTTGTTTGCTCCTCCATATAGTGAAATCTCTCCACCCTCTCCCCGTGGACGTAAACAATTTGTTGAACCACATAAATCTTTGTGTTTGTTTGTGATTTTAGCCGTTCTTTTGTGAATTGCACTCGTTAGTTGTTCTCCTCTAATTGCTCGACGACTCGTTTGGTTTTTGCGCACGCTTCCACCAACGCGCAACAATTACAAGTGTAACTTGCATATCAATTACTCAAAAAGAATCATAAGCATTCACATTCAAATGTGAGTATGTGCTTGCATTAAACACTAGTTATTGGATCCTTTACCAGACTTTCATCAAAACACATAGAACTACGTATCAGGAAACAAATAGAGGAAATGTGGTAACCATATTGTCTTCCTTTAATGCATCTACGCTTTATTATATACTCAGGCACCATGTTATTGTATTAGAAGATAACGAGTGTAGAAGACACACGAAGGCTCGTTCCTGTACTTACTTTAAAGTTCTATAACTTTTGATCCGACTGTCTGAAAGCGCCATAACTATTGAGGTGATTCAGGAGTTTTCTAGGAAGATCTATTTCATGCATCTACACTTGAAGTCGTTTTCAAGGCCCCTTGTTTCAGTTTGTTTTGGGGTTGTTTTTATTATTGGCTTGTCTTTTGAGCTATTTGTGTTATTTTTAAAAGAATTGTGTTTTATGTTCAGCCCACTCCGTTTTAGTTATTCATGTTTGAGGGTGTTTGGATTTTTAGATACTAGGTGAGATGCACGAGTGTTTAAACACGGAAAGTATGCTTCCCAATACACCAATTGCGCTCAACAACAGGGGTTTCAACAGTTTATACTAGTTCCGGTGTATTGTAGCAGTCTGAATGGTATGGCGCTGAAGTGGTTCAATCTTCTTTCTCGTTGTTATGGTGTTCCTATTTTCGCCAAAGTACAATTCATTACCAAACACTGGACATGTGTATTTCCACATACAGCGCCCCATCAATTGGGCGGCCTAGGCCTAGCAAGGATTCTGACTTAGCCGACTCGTCGAGTAGATACTTCTTCATGTCGACTCGAAAGGTGGTACTAGTCAACCTTCTTGCCGAAGGTGACTCGCCAGGAGTCCACCTGATCATTTGTTCAAACGCCTCGTGAGTACAACTCGAAAGGCATTACTTCTCGGTGAAGTTAAAGGACTGTTTTATCTCAAGCTTCTCTCTCTGGCAACGTGTCAACATCGCATTTAATGCTTGGTAGGTGACGTCATGACTCTAGCCCGGATAGTCTTCATGACTCATCGAATCACGTGGGGCACCGTCATATCGCCACTCACTTCGTGTTTAATGTTGAAGTGATCTTTCCCCCAATCACCAGCCGACACCTGCAAAGCAAGTGCTGACGCAGTCGCCAGCCCATACTTCACCACCGCCTCTCAGCGCTCGGCCGAAGTGATCGATCAATCTGCCCTTACCACTTTAGTATAAATACAAGTACTATTTTAACTTGGGCGGGATCCCTAATTCTAGATTCTGATCCAAATTCTCTAATTTTGTAAATCATACCGCACACATAAGAACTCTTAGAGTTCTTATTAACCCCGTCAAGTTTATCAGCTAACTAAATTGCCGGAGATACAACGATGGAACCAAACCCCGCCCTCTCACGAATTTCTACACGTACAGATTTTTAAGATACACAGCTCAAGAACCAGATATAAAGATAGGGAAGAAAGCGGCTCCCTGATCAATCATCAACAAACTAATCTAAACACAGATACATATTGACCGTGTGATTACTTAACATCAACACTCGGGATGGTGTGAGAAGGATGTGTGTGAGTAATTGCCTAATGACGAAAAAGGTGGTGTTGACCCGCACCTGGTTTCATTAAACAAGAGTGAAGAAAACTACATGGGAAGCACGCACGCTTCCACCTACAAGAAGAGAGGGCCCAAGACCAACCATAGACAGATGGAACCATACATACCATATCTTGCAAAATGAATTAGTGTAGCGAGCCATAGTGGTAACTGAACGATCGGAAACATAGTCATGAAAACGTGCACGTGGTCAAATATTTTGATTGTTTCTTTTAAGTTTATATCTTTACTATAACTGCATTGTGGACATAAATGGTTTATAACTTGAATTTTTTTTGTAGGAAAAAAATGAGGAAGTCAATAAAAAAGAAATCAAATTTAGGAGAAAGCATTATAAAGAAATTTTGAGTGTCTACATATAATAATACATAAATTTTAGGAGGGAAATGAGTAGAAATAATATGCCAAATCCTTGGTATTGTAGAAATCACCTTAGTAATTTTTTTTATTAAATGACACCTACACAAACACACACACATATATATGTATATATGTATGTATATATACCCCCCCCCCCCCCCCTCCCCCCACACACACATATACATATATATGTATCTGTGTATATGTGCGTGTGCACACACACACATATATAGATGTATATATATACTTGTATATATGTATATGTGT
>BQKN01065221.1:615094-636112 GCA_022839385.1 Asparagus kiusianus
CTCACTACCAAGCATAAATTTTTATACTTGGTAGTGAGGTAGTTTATTCCCCTCTACTCATTCAAATAGGGGACCATATTAACATGAATTAGAGTAGTGGGAATGAAACGTCTCACTACCAAGCACAAAATTTATGCTTGGTACCAAGTTCCTACATTTTCTTATATAAATGGCAACTAAGTATGTATTATAATACATGAAAATAGAACATATGTTTGCCCTTGTTGCAAAAGTTATTGTACAGATAATGATCATAAATGAGTTCTAAATTCTAATATTGTTCCTTCTTGAGGTTTTATTTCCCCAAATTTCATAATATTTTCTTGTCATTCATCTTCACGCTACTTGACCAAATTTTTTTAACCTCTAAGGTTCTTATTATGAATTAATGAAATTTTATGGATTTTTTTGACGTTTTAGGGTCATCTTTACTGTAAACTTTATCAATTTCTAGTGTATAATTAAATTAAGGACTTTTCTAAAAAAATTAAAATGTTTGTAATTCTAGATTTTTTTAAAATTTCAAAAAATATATATATTTTTATCAAATTTTTAATATTTTAAAATATTTAGGGTTTCTGTAAGTTTTGTGAACTTTTTTGCAAAATACACAATTTCTAAAAAAGAATTGGGCATTTTTACTATTTTTTTAAGATGATTTTTTAAAAAAAAATCGTTCAAATTATGGAATCTTTTTTGGGTATGTCTATGAGTTGGGTAAGTTCTATGGATTTCGGATAATGTCTATCTTGGTTAATCAACACATAATTAACATTTGCCTTAGTTATGTAGATAATTTAGCAATTGAGAATATTTTATGTTGTCATCTAATTATTACCTTTATTTTAAAATTTAAATATAAACAAATGATAAAATAAAGAATTTTTTTTATTTAATAGGTACCAAATTTAAATCTTTAGATTGTTGAAACTATAAATTTTCATATGTTTTCTCTAGTAAATAATTTTTTTAAGTTATGAGATTTTCTATTTTGTAATTTCTTGAGAAGTAGTTGAACGTCGAGATTGAAAAATGTATAACTTGTATCTTATTAAAGATATTTTAATTAATTAATTAGAACATGCTCACAACAAAATCATGTTAAAGATATTTTTATTAACTAGGATAATTTGTCATGTATGAAATTCTTTTAGATTTTTTCGTACAAAATTTGTAATATCTATGATTTTTCTACAAATTTTGTAAATTCTTGAAATTTTTAAGAAAATTTTCAATATTTTTTGAAGTCTTTTGCAATTTAGTCTAAAATATACAATTTCTTAAAGTCTTTTATGTACTTCTACTAATTTTATAAGTTGGTTTTTCTTGTAAAATCTTCAAAAGATTTTTTTGAGTATTTCTAAGAGTTGCATAAACTCTATGGATTTTGGATTTTTTTTTTCTTGTTTGGCCACTCACACATAATATATATTTGTCTCCTTTATTATAAAGATAATTTCATAGGTGAGAATTGTTGATGTCTGGAATCACACAGCCAATAGGGGGGAGGTTGTCTACCGAGGGAGGATGATAAAGGATAAAGGGGCCAACTCCCCCTCCGACTTTATACCTAGCTCTGAGCACACCGGGTGGACTGATGGCCTGCACACATAAGGAACATCGGGGTACGGGGCGTGTTTCCCCCGTGGTACCTCCGATGGTCAAGTTAGAGGATGAGTTTGAGGGAGGTTTTGGGGAGAGTCCAGGGCCATTGAGGTCCATGCAGGGTACATTCTCATTTTAGAATTTATTTTTAAGCAACTTGAAGAAAAGAATGACTTCTTAGTTGTTTGAGTTCAAAGAACCTGAGTACCAAAAAAGAGAGCGCTCTCCTCGTCCCTTTCTTTTCCCTTTCTCTTTATAAGCTGTTGAGGATAGACATGTGGCTTCATCAGGGGTCTGAGGACGATGGTGGAGGATGAGCTGGAGGCTGAGTCAGCAGTAAACCTTTCACGTGTTGGCTGGCGACTGGAGGAGATACTATTTCGAGATGATCTTGATAAGGCCCCAGGATTGATTAGATGGCGTATGGCCGAGAATACGGTGAGGTGCTGAGTCGCCCTTATCTTTACAGATGGCAGTTAGTGATTGGAGGGAGAGGCATTCGAGTATAGAAGGCGCCTCGATAACGTCCTAGGTTTGACGGATAAGGATAAAGGGAAGATAGACTGACCGATCTAGCCACTCATTGCTTCATAGATGGCAGCTGGCGACTGGAGAAAAGGTCGTCTGAGCTCAGAGGGTGTCTTGATTACGTCCCAGAAGTGACTTGGGAATAGAATGAGTCGTCTTTGCATTTAAGACTTCGTTAAAGTTTGAGACTTTTGATGTGACTGATCAATACTGTGGTTGATTGATGTATATCTTGGAAATAGCTCAGTTGGATGACTCGGATCTTTATCTTCCTCAACAGGATTGTATTGGAAGGAGGGTCATTCTCGTAACTTGTTGACTAGATAAGTGAGTCTTCAGCCCAGTCAGACAGCTCGGTAGACAGTCGAGTCGCCACTGGGGAAGTCGTCTCGATTGGGAGTTGGGTGGACTCCCGAGTAGTCGCCTTAAAGGCTAAGGGCCGACTGCTTCCGTGTTTCGTGTCGGCTAAAGCGTTTGGCTTTTGGCTACGCTTTTCAGCTGAGTCGATTTGAATTGTGACTCCATTAGGCTCATGGAGACAATCTTCTAATCATTTTTGTTGATAAATGGTAGATTACCATAACAAGAATACTTCATAATATCATCCAATCATTATCTTTATTTTAAAATTTAAATATAAATAAATGAATGATAAGATAATGAGTTTTATTTTATATATATTTGTTACCAAATTTAAATCTAAATTGTCAAAATTTTAACAAATTAAACCATATGAGTAAAACCATCGAATTATTAATTTTTGGATGGAAAAGGACGTGGGTAGTTTTATGTTAATGAAATGGTAGTTAGGGGTGGTTTTTTTGAAACTTGAGTAATTAAGGTTGGTAACATGAAAAAGAGTCGAAGTTATGTGTGGTTTGCTAGAAAAAAAAACCTGTAATTAATTTTCTAAGTTCTTAGATTTTCTATTTTGTACTTTCTAAAGAAGTGGCTGAATGTAGAGGTTGAATAATTATCTATAATTTAATATAATTTTTAATATACTTAAATCAAATCTTAGCTTATAGAGATATTAATGAGATAGGATAGGATATATAATTGAAGCTTATACTTATTAATTAGAGTTAAATATGATATGATAGGATAATATCATAATATCTAAAAGGATTAATGGTACTTTTAACTATGAAATGTTTTTCCTAAATTCCCACTTTTAAAGAAAATATAATATAATATAATAATTTTAATTTTAATTTTGTAGCTCCATGCAATTTATTCTATTTTCTTCAAACATTTTGCGGTATTAGTTAATAAAGTAACTCTCTAGAAAGGCATAGCTGTTCTAAGCTCTTCAAGTAAATCAGTCTCTATATACAACAATGAGACCCACTGCTAAAACAAATTATATTACTGGTTCACATAGCGAATTGTAGAATGTCAAAGATGTGGAGAACAACTACTATGTATTATAATTTTTTTTTGTGTATATTTAGGATGCATATGACAAAAATACATTTTTACAAATTGTCACTTATCCTATGTAGAAAGTATCAAATGGTTCCATGTCCATGGCATTAAATGTATATCAAAGAAATATTAATCTTTGGATCAGTGGACTTCAGGACTTTAGTGCACATCTAATTTCATGAATCAGGTCCATCTCTATTTACAGTTGGTATAACCAGAACTGCATACCCCTCATAAACCATAAAGAAATGCTAATATTGCTTCTACGGAACACAAGCAAGGCTTGTATGCGTTCAAATACTGTTGCCATGAGAGGACCACATTGCCCTTTTCTTCTCTAATTAATTTACCTCAACTCGTAAAACATATATATATTGTAATCCAGCATGCCCAAAATGACCTCACAGCTATGAATTTTCTGTTTATCAAATGAAAGAGCTTTAGAAATTTCTTTCAATTTTCATTTGCAGAAGAAATTCAATTTATATTTTATAATTTTTTTTGGGATAGAAACGCTAATGAACTTTTTGAGTCTGAGTTCCAAAAGAATTGCCTGCACGAGAGCAGAGAGTTACTGAACTTACAAGGAACGGATGGGGAGACAAACGACTAACTTTTTTCTCTTCATTGCAAGGCAGAGAACCACTCTATCGCACACGGGCAACTATGAGAGGTCCCTATTTGAACTTTTTAGAGTCTCGAAAACCCTCTTGAACTTTCAAATTCAATTTTACTTATCGGACCCATGTCACCCATCTTACCTGTAATTACCGAATTTTAGGAGGGTTTTGTGCTAACTGAAACTTATTTGCTGATATTTAGCTCCACACTTTTGGGTAGGTCTAGGGGTGTCCAAAAAGCCCGCCGGCCGCGGCCCGTCCGGGCTCCGAGTCGGGCCTGGGCCGGCTCTTTGGTGCCCGGCCCGGGCCCGGCCCAGCCCGGAATAGTAAAATTTTTTTATTTTTTTTTATTTTTTTAAATTTTGTTATATGTATAATATATGTATATAAATATATATAATATGTATAATATATGTATATATAATATATGTATATATAATATATTTTTATATATGTATAATATATGTATATATATAATATATGTATATATAATATATTTCCATATATGTATAATATGTCATATGTGTGTATATATATACTCTCTCTTAGTATATAAGTATATATAAGTATACTCTCTCTTATATAAGTATATATATGTATAAGTATATATAAGTATACTTTCTCTTATATAAGTATATATAAGAATACTCTCTCTTATATATGTATAATGTATGTATGTATGTATGTATATACTCTCTCTCTCTTAGTATATATGTATATATAAGTATACTCTCTCTTATATATGTATACTCTCTCTTATATAAGTATATATAAGTATACACTCTCTTATATATTTATAATATATGTGTGTATATATATATATACTAATATACTCTCTATGTTAGTATATATAAGTATACTCTCTCTTATATATGTATATTCCCTCTTATATAAGTATACTCTCTCTTATATATGTATAATATGTGTGTGTGTATACTCTCTCTCTTAGTATATAAGTATATATAAGTATATATAAGTATAGTATATTACAACGGCTACTTCTTCCCTATTAGCCCAACGGGCAACGGCTACTTATGCGATTCTCTCTCTCTCAAGTTATAACTTATAAATATATACAATATATTTACATATAATATATGTATATCTAATATATAGTTACATAATAATTTGTAAGTATATACTAATACATAATTATATAAAATATAATAATATTAAACTAATTTTTAGCATTTTTTTATAAAAAAGAAAAGAAAAGAAATTTAAAAAAACCTAGTTGGGATGTACTTATTTATTGTGATGCGATGAATTCCAAAATAAATTTATACTTGTAATTTATAAATGATTTATTAATTATTAATAAAGAATTTATTTTTATAATTTTTTATTTGTAATTTATATCATTTTAAGTGATTAATAAAATTATTATTTTTTATTAATTTTTTTGTCTTTTTTTTGTATAATTTAAAATTTAAATAAAATAAAAAAATTGATAAAAAAATTTTAAAAAAAAAAGAAAAAAACCGGGCCGGCCTGGAACCTGGCCCGGACCAGGCCCGCGGTACCCGGGCCCGGATTTTCGGGCCGGGCCGGGCCAGGCTGGCCCGGATGGACAGGCCTAGGTAGTTCTGTCCAAACAGACCGGTCTACTCCGACAAACCGAGCTCGGGCAGGGCAAACCCATGGCCTGGACCCAGGGCCGGTTGGCCCGGACCTAGGGCCGGTTAGCCCGGGCAGGGTCTGAGCCTGAGCGGGTCGGGCACCGAGCCGACCTAGTCTTTTTTTTCTTTTTTTTAAAAAAATTTAAGAGTAAATAACAATAAATTAAGCAAAATTCTGATAAAAATCAATCATATTATTAATCACTTGTAATTATATAATTTATAAATACAAAACATCATAGAAATTAAAATGATAAAAATAATTTTTTTATTAATAATCAGCTAATCACTAATAACTATAATTGTATTTTAGAATTTGCCGCATCACAATAGATGAATACTTGTCAACTATGTTGGCACCTACTCTGCTACTCATCTATATCACCATCATTTGCAACTCTTTCCAAAATAATTTATCATAAATTTTCAGCTAGGAAATAAAAATTACAAACTAATGAGTAATTTCTACTCTTTATCTCTATCTACTATTCCCAACTCTTCAAGTTTATCTTCAATACCAGTCATCCGATCGATGTCTTGAGTTCTCTTCTCGTACCTCCACCAATCTTGTAGGCACATTACCACATGTACGGTAGACAGATCTAACGATGTCTTGTGATCGTCAATCAAACGTCCTGCTGTGCTGATAGCGGATTCTGAAGCTATAGTGGAAACATGCACTATTAGTAAGTCACAAGCCATGATGGAAAGTATAGGATATAAAATTGTTCCATATATTCTCCACCATTATAAAATATCGAAATTATTATTTTGACTTTTAACTAGAGATGCAGTTAATATTGTTCAATTTTATAAATTCCATTGATGATCCAGATCCAGATCCACCAGTTAGCTGACCTATCAATAATTCCCTATCAAAACTTTTACCTTTGTCCCGACTTGAACTCATAGAAGCAGAAGATGTAGACTGATGTGTACTTACAATATATATAGCTGCATACTCATCATATAATCTTTAAAAATAAGTTTTAATAGTATTATGATGAGTAAGAGTAGTAATAGTTTGACCATCATCAATGTCTATAATCATGTTATCATACAAAGAATTTAAAAATTTCGAAGGCCAACATCCTTCAAACAAGGATCAATAAGAACCCTCAAACCAAAAATAATATGATCAATAGGCCTAAAATACTTATTAAATTTACATTCCATTTGAAAAATTATATTTCTAAAATAATTATCCATACAATTATTATTAAAAAAGTTTGAATAGTTAAAACTTGTAAAGCAGATTGAATAATAGTTGGATAATAACAACTAGATGATAACATAGTAGCATCATAAAAAACTTGTAACATGTCTTTTACACTATATATAACTAATCATTCATCCTCACTTATTCTATACATATTACTAAAGCTAGAACTAGAAGTATAAAAAGTAATAAAATTATTTATAATTTCTTTATACTCTATTGCTACATTTAACATTGCATATGTAGAATCCCATATATGGTCAACATATTTTAAAATTAATCTGGGTTAAAAAAATTACACAATTGTTTTTATCTTTTAATTCTTTGTTCAGAAGCATTATGAGCATAAGCTATTGTCCTATTCTTTTCGATCATGGATTTAATTTTATCAAATACACTTTGAATAATTAAATTTAAAATATGACACATACATTTAATATGAAAAATATCACCATGACATGGCTATAGCAAAGATGATTTGATATGATCAACAGCTACATCATTATTACTTGCATTATCTAGTAAAAGAGAAAATATTTTTTCTAAAAATCTAATTTTATAAGTTCTTCTATTATTAAATTTGTAATATTAATATCATTATATATGTGAATCTTCAAATGCAATAAAGGAAATAACTCTTTTAAATATTTATCAATTATCATCAATCCAGTGTGCTTTGATACATAAATAACTAGTTTGTGTTCTAAATGTCCAAATATCAGAAGTTAAAGAAAATTTATTGTTTAAACTTTGAAAATAAGAAATTATTTTTGCTTGTTCCTCGTTATAATATTTCAAAATATCACATTGACAAGATTGATGAGAAAAATTTTTAAATGCGGGATAAAAACCATATCTAAACATATCTTCAAATTCATCATCTTCTACTAATTTAAAAGGAATGTTTTTAAGAATAATAAACCTGATGACGCATTTTCTGACTCTAATTGTGTCATAGTTCCAACTACCGAGACTACCGGAGTATGAAGATTGGGAGAGTAAAGATTGTCGGATATCACCTTGAGACGTTGTCTGACTTTTGTTGTGTTTTTTTAAATGGAGTTTGAGGTGGTTGGTGCCGCTTTTATGATGAGCTTGGAAAATATGGTCGCACAACGCACACTTAGCCTTCTGGGTGAGAAGCCTATCGTGTTGATCCCTCTATTTAAAAAATCAGTAGGAGTAGGTGGAGTAACTATAGCTCCTGTAGTAGGAGTATTAAGACTCGTTTCAACATCGAGCGTTGAGAATTGCCCTTCATAATCAAAGGAGGAAGCCATTTGATTGAAGAATTAGAAAGCAAAAAACGAGAATAAGAAAGTATTAGAGAGTATTAGAGATAAGTATATGAGTTTTGGATGAGAAAAATAAATAAAACTCTCTCTATTTATAGAGGCAGACTCCTGGCCAAATGATCAAAATACCCTCAAAGTTTGGTCATTTTTTGACCATTTTGGAGGGTATTTTGGTCAAAATCACAATTATGGCCGTTATGGTCGTTCGGACCGGGTCGGGTCCGGGCCAGCCCGGCCAATGGTCACGAATGTGACCGTTGTGGCCGACATTCATGACTGTTGGCCGGGCTAGGCCGGGTCCGATGCGGGCACCGAATGGACAGCCCTACTTTTGGGAGTCAACCCGAATAAAACGGACAATTAGCTCAAGAAATTGCTTTTATCAAGCTCAATATCCACTTCGCTAGCTAGACCTCAATGGACTACTAGCAACACAAAATATGACAAAACATAAATATATGCATAACTTACTTTGTTCTTTAAAGAGGAAAATAATTAGAGTAGAGAAGCAATGACATCAAATAATGATTGTCATAATAGATCAACTATATATAATCCTTCATTTATTATTTCCGTTCGCTGCTCAATTATTCTGCTTTATTTCAGCTTTTATCGTCCCTCTATCCTTTGGTTAAATGTGATCATAGGAACAAAAGGCATAATCAGACAACCAAAGCACATGGGCCAATAATGAACTCGTGGGCCTCTTCTATGTTGAAGAAACTTAAAAAAGTTCTGGGCTTAGCTTTTTTATGATAACAAAAAAGACAAAGTATGAAATATCAGCACTGGTCGTTTTCTGATTCACCTTGATGATATTAACCATCAAAACCAGGAATTTCAAAAACCAAAAAAGAAAAACTTTGAATTTAAATTATCAGACTGTTGGTATTAAAGGTGTTACAATTAATCCCCAGATCACGCAAAACAATCAGATGCAAGTCCAAATAATATCGAGGAGCAAGACAAAACTATATATACAATGTGATTCGGTTTTTAACCTTTTATTTCATTGGCGAAAGAGGAACATAGCTTTGATGGGTTGTTTCCTTTGTTATGCAACTTATTTTAAATTGACTAGCAGTAATTGGGTCAGATCCCCTCTATACACACAAACAGCTGGCTCCTTAATGAGAAAAAGAAAAAGAAATTAAGTGATTATATATAAATTAACAATTTCGGTGGAATCCCATACCTATATAATACTCACTACCCTTTTCCATATCCATTATTTAGAAAGATTAATATGCAGTCAATTATATTTAAATAATAATCATCATATGAATGCACTTTGTCATGTGACATTATTCATATACCTTGTATGACAAACATTATAAAAATAAAAAGAGACTAGCATAAGACAATAATTATATTATCATTTCTTCTATAAATGTTCCTTAATCATTCACCTAATAATTAGGGGTACAACATACCACACTCTTGAAGAAGAACGGACCTCGTGCGTCGGAGCTCGCCTGAGGCGAGGAGCTCAGGCGAGGGGGTCGCTTGTGTGGAGCTCGCATACGATCGGGCGTGGCGAGGTGAGGGGGGTCGCCTGATGGAGCTCGCCTACGGGCGAGGTGGTTCGAGCTCGCCTGTTGATGAACCCCCGGAGCTCGCCTGAAGATCGATGGGGCGTGAGACCTCACGTGAAGGGCGAGGAGGCTTGCCTGCATTGGGCGAGGTGCGGAGCTCGCCTGATTCATCGCCTTTGGTGGAGACCAGCTGGCTCCAGCTAGAGCTTGCCCTAGGGTTTTCCTATAAAAGGGAAACCATCTTCACGAGTTCCCTTTTGAGCGGAACAGATAGAGAAGAGCAGCGTTCTAGCGGCGGCGAGATTTTATTTTCCCTCTGCGATTTTGAGCTCCCATTTGTCCCAGCTCTCAGGAATTAAAGAGGGGGGAGTTGAGGAATTAAAGAGGGGAGTTAAGAGAGATCTACATTGTAGCTACAGTGTAGATTAGCATTCATTTGAGAGATCTTGAGTTTGAGATCTTCTCCTTGAAAGTTTGTAATTTCTTGTGGTTAAATAAGAAATTATTTGTATCGCTCCCGTGGATGTAGGAAAATTGCCGAACCACATAAATATCTGTGTTTGTGATTGGCTTGTCATATTTAATTGGATTGTGACCGTGTTAGGTTTATTTCTCTTCTCTCGTGCCTCACAGATTCGGTCGGTGTGCGAGCACGCTTTCGCAAAAGGCGTGCAACAATTGGTATCAAAGCTCCAGATTTGAGGATCTAGAGTTTTGGTATTGGATGGTGGAAGATTCAATTTGGAAGCTTAGTTCTTAGAGTTGTAGGCTTCAGTGGAGATAGCGTTGAAGAGTGTCGTGGTGTTCTTTCTTTCCTTGTGTGGTTAGGAGATCAATTTGGAATCCGATTTATGGTTCAGTTGGATATCTTCTTAATTCTATTAAATTTTGGATATTTCTTTGTAATTTAGAGGTTGTGAGTATGGGAGAAGTAATTGGAGAAAGCAACAAGACTATGTCGGGTACAGTTTAAGTTGGTTTTCAGAACACTAAGATTAGTATAGTGAAATATGACGGGAAAATCAACTTCGGTTTGTGGATGAATGACGTACAGGATGCGCTCAATGCTCAAAATTTAGAGGAGACTATCATGGTCCATGAGAGGCCACTAAAATATGAAGAGACGGTATGGAAAAAGATGAATAGGAATGCTTGTAGGGTGATCAGGTCTTGTTTAGAACAAGAGCTGAAGTATGATATAATTGGGTGACATCTGCAATAAATATGTGAGAAATTCTCAATAATAAGTACCTTACGAAGAGTGCTGAGAACCGTTTACATTTGCTATGAAGATTGTTCAAATTTCAGATGTCCAAGGGCTCATCACTAGCAGTTCATGTGAACAACTATATGAAGTTGTTGTCGGACTTGGCGAACGTGGATGAGAAGATCACAGATGAGTACAAGGCTATTATTCTTTTGGGCTCCTTACCGAATGAGGAGTATGATACTTTCGTGCTTACATTGTTGAACGGGCGATCTTCCATCATGTATAGTGAAGTTACTAATACTTTGACTAACTATGATTTGAGGAGGAAGGACAAAAAAACTCCCTGTTTTAGTACTTCAGGAGATGTCTTGGTGACAAGAGGTAGAATCCCATATCCGATAGGTGGAAATAAAGGCATGTCAAAGTCTAGAGGCCATCACCAGTTAGCTAAGATCTAGTGTGCGTTCTGCAAGAAATAGAGATATTGGAAGAGAGACTGCCCGAAGCTCAAGAAGAAGGAGAATGGCAAAAAGAAGGGTCAGAAGGACAATGAGGTGAAAGTTACGAGATGTGATAATTCTGATGATTCGAGCTTTTCTCTTTTGATTACTCCAGAGGTGAACAATTTGGATGCATCAGATTGGATGTTAGATTCTAGCGCTACCTATCATGTGACCTCTAGGCGAGATTGGTTTGCATCATTTGAGAGAGTCAATAGGGGTGTTGTAGTCATGGGAAATGATTAGTCTTATGGTATTTGTGGGATATGTACCATCAGAATTCGGATACACAATAGAGTAGTCCGTGAGTTGAATGATATAAGATTTGTTCCTTAGCTGAAGAAGAATCTTATTTTTGCTAGAGTTTTGGAGGTGAAGAGATTCAAGGTGACCTTTGAGGATGTTGTAGTAAAGGTTACTAAGGGATTGTAGGGTTAAAAAATTAAAGTTGATTGATTCTTGTTTTAAGAAATGAGTTTGATCACTTAGTATAAATCCCTTACAATCACTCACTCTCTCGATTACAGAGAAAGAGAAGATTAATTTGACTTTTCTTTTATTTAAAAGTAGGTTCTTGATGGCGAAAGGATGCTTCTCTCGATGTTCAAGCCAAGATTACCTTCCGTTGACGATCAGATCAAGATTGCTGAAGAGCCTGGATTGGTGTTGTCGATCTCTGAATGCTCTTGTGCGCGTAGTTTGATCTCCAAAAATTCCTAAAAGTCTCCGTCAAGTCTAAAATCCCGCCTAATAGCTGCTCGAGGCTATTTATAAAAGTTTAGTACGTAACTGACGTGCTAAAGTCATGGGAACGTGGGCATAACTAATGCGGTTGTGGGCATAACCGACGTCTACCACTTAGCCCACGTGGCTGTCATGGTCTTCAGGATCGTTACAGCCCAATTTGAAGTGAGTGATGAGCTTCATTATATTGGTGAACCTTATCTTTGATGTTGAACCTCACTGTGTTAGTGAACCTCATATTTGATATCGAACCTCGCTGTGTTGGCGAGCTTTGACTTTGATGTCGAGCTTCGATGCTGTGACGTCCCTGTGCCGACTCGAAAGGCAATGATGATTGATTCGAAGTCTAAGCTGAGACAACCCTCATGTGTCGACACGAGAGGCGGTGATAGATGACTCAAAGTTCAAGATGAGACCCGAGACAAAATCTCCTTCATGTCGACTCGAGAGGCGGTGATAGGCGACTCGAAGTCCGAGACGAGACCCCTTCGTGTTGACTCGAGAGGCTGTGATAGTCGTGTTGGTCTTTTTGTTTTTATGATGTTTAACAAACAATTTACTACTAACTTTGTTTGTCTAGCGTTTGTGTTTTCTTATTTATTCTAGGCAAACAATATGTTGGAGATTGGATGGAATATCGCTTCAACGATCATATCCAATGGAGGTTGGCTGAATAATGGTTGAAGCCATATAATTCAAGTTAAAGATTCAAGTTCAAGCTTCATCCGCAAGTGTACCAAGTCGAGCTCATTGAAGCCCTTCATCAAGCTTGGGTATATAGTTTATAGTGTTTATAGTATAGGTTTATACTTGTGTGTTAATACTTCAAGCTCATATTAATCACACACATGTATTTGTTGACTTTATCAAAATATAGGTGTTTTGTGAAAATATTGGTTTATTAGTTTATAGACTTCAATATCACTTTATACATATTTTATTAAGTCTATTAAATTATTTTGTAAAGTTTCAAAATATGGTTTAGTCAAAATGATAAAACACAAGTGTCTCATGTTTTCATATTTTGGATATATTTGCAAAATGATGATATTTTACAAATGGGAGATGCTTTTTGAAAACTAGTTTTTATAACATGTGTATTATCATGTTTATAATTATTTCCTAAAGTTTTATATTTTTCTGATTTTATTTGCTATTTTTAAAAGAGGTTTGAAAATCAGATTTTCTATTTTAATCAGGCTGATACAGTGTTATCAGTTGACTGATGAATATGTTCAGTTGACTGAAAAAATTACCTGGAATAAGCAAAAGTTTTTGTTTTTATATTGGTCGACTGACCAGTCGACTGATAAGATCATCAGTCAACTGATAAGGTCGTCAGTCGACTGATGAGCTACAAAATGCCTACAACGATCAGCTCATTAGTCGACTGATGAAACCCATCAGTCGACCGACGGCATAACAACTAGTTTTTCTAGATTTTTATGTTGTCGTTATTTTATCTTTTTGCTGAGATTTATTAGGTTTTTGGGTTTTGTCTTATGATCCTATATATACCCCTTGCCCTCTAACTTCTGAAGACTTAAGAGAATTGTTTAAATAACTTTAAGGGTGTTTTATGTTTGTTTAAAAGAGTGTTTACAAGTTTGGTTTTGTGAAGAAATTTTCACAAGGGCTTGAGGAGATCATCAATTGTATTTGGGCATTTAACTCATCTCCCTCTCTCTCTCTCTTGTTATCTATAGAGAAGTTTTTCTAAACTCATATCTAGCTATTTATATGTTTGATTTTTATTTCCATAAGCTAGAATTTATTTGAGTTTAGTTTTGATTTAAATCGTTTTGTTCACACACTACCATTGAGCTTATTGTATTTACATTCATAGTATAATTTGAGGTTGTGGGTTTGTGACATTGAGAGTGAGCTTATATTGTGTTCTCACATTGTTTAGAGAACAAATCATTTGTTGTATTGAGAGCTATTATTGTGAGGTTCACTTTGTATTACACTAGTACATCAAGAGGAGTGTGTGGTGAGAGACAGGCTCGTCCCAAGAGGAGTGGGGTAGGTGGTAATACCTAGAGAGAGGTTGTAATTCCTAACACTTGAGGGAGATACGGGCTAGAGACCAACACTTGATATGGTAGTTAGTGTATTTACATTGTGAGTGATTGTAAAGTTTTTGGTGAGCTAGAAAACCGAGTGTGAGGTGCAAACGTTATTCGGGTGAGCGTAGAAAACCCGGTTGTGATAGTGGAGATCTCCTCGAGGTGAGGAGCGGAGACGGATACGGATACAGATATATCTCAGTAAGGAAACTTCATATTCATATCCGCTAAAATCGGATACGGTTACGGATATATATGCGGATATCTAAGCGAATATGTATGCAGATACAAAACGAATATGAGAAAACTAGATATTATTGAGAAAAACATAGTTCATGTGATACAAAAGAGTTCATTAATATGTTCATAATAACTGAAAAGTCAAGATTAGACATCTTGATCATCAAAATTAACCACAAATCCATAATCTAAGAACCGAAACTATCATAAGAGTATAACTAATATGTATTCGGATATTTCGGATACGGATACAGATATTTCACTATAAAACCATATCCATAATCATATCCTATTGGTTATAGATTTGAGTAACCATATCCGTATCCTAACGGATACGGTTACGGATATTTCCTCGAATACGGATACAGATTAGCACCCCTAATCACCATTACAATGATTCTTCAATTCCATTTCACGAAAAATAGTCATTTTCATCTAGCTCACGTCACCGGCGCTCCGTTGGTCAAAGGGGGAATTAACAAAACGCATAATTTCAGCATATGAACCTCAGGGATGCTTTTTATAAAAATACGAAGGAGGAAAAAAAATTCACTTTTTGGTTTCTTATGTGCTTTTTGCTGTTGGAATCAGCAACTATTAGATGCACCTGCAAATTGCATATTGATATTTTACTTCTCAGGTCAATACATAATCTGTGAAATTTATTGTGTTGCTTTTTGTTTTTTGATGGCAGTTGTTGGGTTGTTCTCATAATTATTTGCTCGATTATGCACTATATTAATCATTTTGGTTGTGTTGTCTGTAATATGAGATTGATGTATCCCACTTGCAAAAGCTCTTTTCTTAGATATTTTCCCCTTTTTAACTTTAGTGGAAATTTTCATTTTCCTGATGATGGAATTGCTCCGCTTCATTTTTTCAGTTTGAAAAGGTGCAGAATGAGCATCTTGACTTTTCTCTTTGATATTGTATTAGTGTGCATGCATGTTGTGTGCGGAAGTCAAAACAACCGATGTTCGAGGAACCAAAACAAACACAAAGAGAAGGCCAAACAAACCAAAGTAATGCCACAAACACAAACAACCAATTTTAACGTGGTTCGACAAGTTGCTTATGTCCACGGGACAAGAAGGGGATGGGGTTTTCACTAATAGAGAAGAAGAGTACAAACTGAGATTACAAATCGCTCAAACCAACCAACTAATCTCACCAACAAATCTGTAATTCTCTCCAAACAAAACCCTAACCAATAGCTCAAAAAATATCTCTTTTCTGTACTCCAAATATCCCCAATTCAAGCCTTACTAACCCTCAAAATCGTGTTCCTATTTATATCAAAACAGAAACCCAAACAGAATCTAAATAGGAACTCAAACTGTGCAGAAAACCCGCTATAAGTCGACTTAACAGGGGCTATAAGTCGACTTGGCAGAGCGAAAATCAACAACTGGAGAACAGAACGTAAGTCGACTTAACATGCCTGATAAGTTGACTTGCCAGAGCCCAAAATAATAATTCCAGAACATAACATAAGTCGACTTGTGCACAGACACAAGTCGACTTACCATAAGTCGACTTATGCATGTGCATGAGTCGATTTATGACACAAAATGTATAAAATCTGGACCAAAATCTGAATTCTCCACAAATCTCTACTTCGGCGAAGTTTTCCCAAAACTAAACCAACACCAATACCAACCAAACGTCCTACTTGTTGCGTCTTGTACGAAGTGGAACAAAACCATAACAACAGTCTCAATCCACAACAAGCCAGAGACCCAAATGAGAATGTAATCACTCTCCAAACGTCGGTATCAACTTACCAAACCGGCTACATTATAAAATGACTGCTTACGTATCCTCTTGCCCAAGGAATCAAGTCTTCACGTAGTTCACCCAACGGCCTCCAAAGACCCTCAATTATATAGAAGAGTTTGCAACTCTTCTCCAACATCACCAATGAATCTGTAACTGATAGCTCTCCCAATGGCCCCAAAATAAAACAAATTAAACACTTTCAACTGAGAGGAACCAACGGCCATATCCAAATCGAAATTATATCCATCAGCTGCACTTGAATCAACCAACTCATCATCTACATCCAAATCCAAATGATCCTCAAACTGTGTTACTTCAGCTGGAATCCCAAACGATACAGTATGATCTGGAGTATGTGGAGTAATCTCCACCCAATACGAAGTAACATCGTCATCCACCCGCTGTGATATCCTAACAATCTGATCAACACTCTTCACCTGCTAAGAGTTAAATATGACATACCTACTCAGAACAAAATCAGAGTCTCCCAATTGATAACAAAACGAGTCTCTAAATTCCAAATGTGTAATCAGATCAAATCTCACATCCTCGATGTGACCAAATGCTGAGCAACCAAATATCTGACGCAATCCAAAATCTGAAGCAACTCCACCAGATCCAAAATCTCTATATGTAGCAGTCGGCAACCTATGACTAAGATGACCCAAATATGTCAAAGCTTCAAAACTCCTCTGCAATATATTGTTTGACAACCAACGCCGATCCTCCTTCAGCAAGGAACGATCCATCAAAACTGTCATCTCATATCGTTGTCCCATGTTTCCTCTCTAATGAAGTGTCTCAAACTGTCATAAGCTCGGCACAAATGCTAGAAATAACCCTTACCAAAAACAAAATGACGAGTAACCTTTCTGCCAATACACTTCCTCCATCTGTTGTTAACTTCTAAGATTTCACACCAACGGGACTTGGTTGCAACCCACCAATACCTAGAATAGTCCCCAACTATGAAAACTAAATACATATTACCTCCTAATGATACCTTCTTGGAAGGCCCCCAAATGCCTGAATGAACATCACTTAAAAGACCCCTTGATCAATGGATAGAAGTATCAAACTCTACCTCGATCTTCTTACTCATACCAATGTGCTCAAAGGACTTCAATCTACAGGTCAAAACACTCATCAACAAACCATGCACGACATAACCAATCAAATATCTCAGCCTCAACAAATGCCACGGTCTAGCCAAATCCAAAGAAGTCGTCAGTTCTCTACCAATCAACGTGCTCCTAATTAAATAGTACAAATTCTTTCTCCTGACGCCCTTCATCACAATCATGGACCCAAGTGTGACCTTTAAACATGCATCCTCTAAGGTCACCCTATAGCATGCTGCCTCCAAAACTACAAGTGAAATGATGTTCTTCTTTAACTAAGGAACGAGCCTCACTTCATCCAACTCTTGAATCACCCCGTCACACATCCTAATACGAACAATACTGATACCACCAATAGGGCATTCATGATCATTACCCATGAGTATGACATCCTCTCTTTCCAACTCATGAAAGCTGGAGAACTAATCACTCTTAGGACAAATATGGTAATAGGCACCCGAATCCAATATCCACTCTATAGAGTCGGCAACACAAATTGACGGTAGTGCTAATGAGTAGTCCGAAGAATTTGAATCTAAATTGTCACCACTGGTCTTGATAACATTCACCTCTAAAGCTTGAATAGCTTTTCCCTTATTATTCCTAACTCAATCTGTCAACTTTGGGTATTCGGCTTTTCAATATCCATCCTCTTTACAAAAGGCACACTGATCCCTACGAACTTCAGGATGTGCCCCTCTAGACTGCGACCTGCTATTTTGGTTTGGACTCTTTGCTCTTGCGACCAATGCCCCCGCTATCGGCTCAACTGAAGTCTCTTTATCCTTCTTTCAAAACTGATAATTCACAAGTACATCAGTGACCTTACTATATGAAAGAGATGTCTTCTTATTAATAAAAGTAAGAACGAATGTCTCATATTCCTCGTCGGGCAAGGAACTTAACAATAACAATGCCTTGTCCTCATCTTCAATCATAACATCTACATTCGTCAAATCCGTAAGAAGCTTCATGTAGTGGTTTATGTGATCACCAATGGAGGTTTCCTTCTTCAATTGGAAGCGATAAAGTTATCGCCTCCTCTTTAAACGCAAATGATTTTCTACACTCTTTGTCAAATACTCACCCTCTAGTATCTCCCAAATCTTCTTAGCCGAAGTGTCATTGATCACATCATATTTTAAATCTTCAGTTAAACAATATCTCATCACACCACACGCCGTTCGATTCATCTTCTTCCAAACCTTCTCCTCAATGTTGTCCGGTTTCCCGTCCAACTCTAATGTATCTTCCAAATTTTGCGTGTTGAGCGCATCCAAGACTTCACATATCCAAAGATCAAAATTGTTTATGCCATTAAATTTTTTCATATCTATCTTCATAGAGTGGATATTCAAACTTTGGACGGTCTTCACGTCGGAAGTATCCTCCATAACTCCTTTTTTCTTGACCATTTTTCTCAAAACACCAAAAAAATGTGGAACAAACAAAGAATAGATCCAAACTAAAGAAGAGATATTTTTATCTCCAACTGAAACCCTAATATGGGCCTTCGAAAGATCTCACCCCACATGAAGGAAACGAGATCCACAAATAGGAAAAAATCTCACCTTTATTACCAACTAAAATCCTAGACAAACTTCCAAAGCGATCTACTCCTCCAATTAGCCTAAGCGTATTGTGCATCCTTTGTGGGAGGATTTGAGAGAGATCTAGATAGCTTTGTTTGAGGGTTTTTGGTGAGATTTGTAACCCTATTTGTAATTTTTTTCATCTCTAATAGTAAGAACCCCCCCTGCCCTTGTCTTGTGGACGTAGGCAACTTGCCGAACTACGTAAATTGGTTTGTCTTGTTGTGATTGTGATTTGTGATTTTGTTTTGGTTGTGATCTTTCTCGTTCTTGTTCGTGCACTATTTGGCTTTCGAGTTCTGCTGCGTACAACAGGTAATATAGTCATAAACGAAAAGTTAGCACTCAAATTCTAATGGAGATTAAAAAGGACTTAATTTGTGAGTAATCTGTGTTACAAGAACCAAGTGGAGAAAAAAAGATTGATCAATTTGAGTATGAGGCCCTAGTACGAGGACTAGATTTGCCTTTTAGATTAATAAGGTTGAATCCTTCTTTAACCCTCCAAACAATAAAATTAACATAGGATTAACAAACTCATTAAGACCAGATAACTGAAAGTTAAACCCTAGCGGCATGGGTTTACTATTCCATGGAATAAGGCGGAACAAAGGATGTTCCGTCTCCTCAACAAGGATATGCCCTGTAATTAAAGCAACAATAGAAAGAAGATATTTCTATATTAACTATATAACTAATTGACAATGGAAGGAAGATATTATCAGATGGAAGATTACTTCCTTTCATAAAACTATCTTATTATGTCGCAGGTCATTTATTTGGGGTCTCTGTAATTACATACATAGGTTGTGATCAATATCCCTTTAAAGGTATATTTGGAGAGTATATGTTATGTAGAATTCCTCTAAAAGTTATGTCATTTGCATCCTCGTTTATTTAAAAATATATATGACACGTCAAACAAAACTATTACTCTAATATAAGAAATTCAAATATATTGATTTAATTGAACGAGTTTATACTAATCTTTGCCATACATTTGACATTTGTTGTAATATTCTAATTCATTTGCAATTTTTAGAATTTTGACATCTCTATCTTAAGATTCACAAGAAACTTTATATAATTGTTCCACGGTTGAAATATTTTTTTTCTATTTTTTGAAATTTAATTATAAAAGCTTATTTTAGTTGATCTTGAAATATATTTTTGGTACTTACTAATTTTAGTTGATTTTTATTTTGCTTCTCAACAACCATTTATTTAAATATTACATACATTAGAATACTTTCTTATATGACTGCAAATTCAAGTTCCTTTTTTTGGTAAAATAATAGTTATTGAATTTTTTCTCATTTCAATAAAGCTAAAGTTGGTATATTCTTAAAATATAGAGGGATAATCTCCTTAATCTTTCATTTTTGCCAAACCCAAAAAGCTAACCCTTCATGTTAACTATGTAATCTAAATGGAATAATGTCATTTTAGCCCCTCGTGATGCGTTGACTAAGTTAATCATTTTCCTTAACCCTCTTCTTTTAAACTCTTGGCAAACAGCACTGAGAGTCTTCTACGAAACCCCTCAATGCAATGTTTTTCCTTCTAAACACTAAAAAAATTCTTACATAACCTTGACGGGAATCCACTCGGATAAAAACTAAAAGTCTTTGTTCATATTCTTTACTTCAGTTTTTACAACAAATTCTTTCACTTCAAGAAATTTGCAAATCAACCTCCCCGCCCCAAAAAAAAGGCTATATGGACATCATGTGACTTGTTTAAGAACAAAAATCCCCCAGGCACTTGAAAGAAGAAAAAATTAAGAATGTTTTTTTTAAGGCGTCGAGGCGTAGATCGATGGGTATGTATATTGTAATGCTTAATAATTAGAAATAAACAATAGACATATATTAACCATTGACTTAGTAATATATATATATATATATATATATA
>BQKN01065221.1:641112-652262 GCA_022839385.1 Asparagus kiusianus
TTGATTTGTCGAATCACCGTGTCGAGCTGTGTTGTGGGACCTATAGGTAATTTTATACGCCTACAGATACCCCCTCCAAAGTATTTCAGCCTCGTTCTTTTATAGAAGAGTCTAGAATACTTTGGATGTGATTGTCCCAACCTTCAGTCGGTGTAGCGGGACTTTGGAATGGCTTCTATTCTGGATTCCTTCAATTCCTTCAGGCTATTCGGTGCTTTGTCGAACGTCTGTAAGGGTTCCGGTGCTGCATTTATTGTCTGACCGTTGTTGGAATTTTGAACTTGAAACCGATTCTTGATTTCTTGATTTTTAGCTCGAGTTGGTTGATTCAACATAGAACTGATCATCTATTGACGGCGTCGTCCGGCGTTTGAGCTTCATTGCGACGCGTTGTCCGGCGTTCAGGCTTCATTGTAATGCGCTGTTCGACGTTTGACACAGTTTATACTCGTACGTCTGCTGGAGTATACACAGTTTAAGCTCTTAAGGTATTGGAGCGTGACGGATACTCGAGTCACGAGACCAACCCATAGAATTGATGCGTCAATGACTCGTACTTATAGAATTTTTGGCAAATTCTCAGCCATCAACGGATTTGATAAGCCTTTACCGACTACCGTTTGAGTCGGGCTAGCATGCGGATTGTTTAATTCCGTTCCGCATGTGATGTTAAGCTAAAAGAGTTAACCCTTTTAGTGCTACGATATTGAATACGTAGACTTCATCTTTCTCCTGTGAAAAGACTAAACAGCAACATGTATGAGACGTTGACTTAGGATTTTTGGCAAATCCTCAGCCTTCAACGGATTTGAGGTGCTTTTACCGATTACCGTTTGAATCGGGCTTACATGCGGATTGTTTTAATCCGTTCCGCATGTGACGTTGTGCTAAAGGAATAAACTCCTTTAGACTTTGTGCTATGATGTTGAATACATAGACTTTACACTTGTTACGGGAATAGGCTACCCGGCGACGCGTGTGAGGCGCTGACTTTAGGGTTTTTGGCTAAACCCCAGCCTTAAACGGATTTGATTAGCCTCTACCGACTACCGTTTGAGTCGGGCTAGCATGCGGATTGTTTAAATCCGTTCGCATGTAACGTTGTGCTCAGAGATTGAATTCTCTGAGACTTTGTGCTATGATGTCGAATACATAGACTTCGCCATTGTTACGGGAATAGGCTACCCGGCGACGCGTGTGAGGCGCTGACTTATCCCTACTTAGGCTTCGGGATAACATACCCCAGAATTAAACTCTGGTGTCTTTTTCAATCGGAAAAAGACTAAACCGGCGACGCGTGTTAGGCGTTGACTTATCCTTTCTTAGGATTCAGGATGAAATTCCCCATGCGTGTAAGGCATGGATTTCGGTGTTATTAATAACAACCTGCCACAATGTTGAATATGCGGACGGATGTTCTTTTTAACGGTCAAGAACTAACCGGCAACGCGTGTTAGGCGCGGACTTATCCTTGCTTAGGTTTCAGGATAAAATACCCCAGAATCGAACTCTGGTACCTTTTTCAATCGGAAAAAGACTAAACCGGCAGCGCGTGTTAGGCGCAGACTTATCCCTGCTTAGGATTCGGGATAAAATTCCTAGGATGAGTCCAAGATTGATAAACTCTTGGAAAAGGTTGGTGTGGGGAAGGAAGAATTTTATATTCTATTCCCCGAACAAGGAAAGGAGACTTGAGGTGGGATCTCCACCCCCAGAATCCGGAAAGGTGAAACTAAGAGTGGGATCTCCACTCCGAGAATCGAAAAGATTCGGATAACCCTAACTGTCGGAAGGTTTGATTACCGAACTAAAGATGAATTTCTCGTTTATCGAGAGTGAATCGTGGTTTTGGCCCTAACTGTAGGAAGGTTTGACCAAGCGGGAGTTTGAGATGACCCTAACTGTAGGAAGGTTTGATCACTCGATTTGAAAGCGGACCTCTCGTTCATTGGAGGAATCGAGAGGGGATTTTGGTTGTGGTCCTAACTGTAGGAAGGTTTGACCAAGCGAGAGTTTGAGATGACCCTAACTGTAGGAAGGTTTGATCACTCGATTTGAAAGTGGACCTCTCGTTCATTGGAGGAATCGAGAGGGGATTTTGGTTGTGGTCCTAACTGTAAGAAGGTTTGACCAAGTGGGGGGTTTAAAACGATCCTAACTGTAAGAAGGTTTGATCACTCGATTTGTGGGCCTCTCGTTCATTGAAGGAATCGAGAGGGGATTTTGGTTTTGGTCCTAACTGTAGGAAGGTTTGACCAAGTGAAAAAGGAGAGTAAGAGTACAAATTACTGTAAGATGTTGGTTCGTACAAATTACTCAAAGGGGGTTTCTGATGTTAAGTGATAAAGACTTAACAAAAACGGGGTTCTGACAATTCGTCAGTGATTTCAAGAGTGTTTAGTGTTTATCACTGTATTCATAATGATCAGGTTATCCCTAAGAATATTATATTTAACATTCTTCCGGGAACTTCCCGTTACATGAATTATCGACCCCCAGCTTTCTTTACAAAATTAGGTGCACGATCGGGTTATCCCTAAGAATACCACGCGCGGCACTCTCCAGGAACTTCCCGTGGAAGAAAGGAAATAGTTTAGACTCATATACCTATTGGAGTATTAAGAAGCAGTTTATACTCGTATACTTTTTGGAGTGTCAGGAAGCAGTTTATACTCTTATACCGGTCGGAGTTTTGGGATACAGTTTATACTCGTGCACCCACTGGAGTCTCGCCATTCTTGACTAGCTTACTCCAGCGTTATGACGCCGGCTTCAACCAAGGTCTGGATACTGTTCTTTAGAGTAAAGCAGGCCTTGGTGGGATGAAGGATCCTCCTGTGGTATGCGCAGTACTTCGGATCCGCAGTGTTGTCAGCTTCCTCCTGATTCGTGATCGGTGGGAGCTTGATCTTGTTATTGTCAAGGAGGGATTTGAAGATGGCTGGAATATCTTCGTCCTTGAAGGAGTACTCTTTTTGAGGCCTCTGATCCGAAGTTTTCTGTTGTCTCCGGGACTGTTGTTGCGACGTTTGATTAGCATCGACAGCTGCTGCAGGTGTTTTGCCCTTACCACGGGAGGCGAAGTTTGAGTTCGGAGGCTTTGTCGTCGATTGACTCCTCTCGGCTCTCTTCCTTCGGAGGAAGCGTTCGGCTTGTTCCCCTCGGACCTTCAAGTCTTTCTAAGTATTGGACGGTGCTGTCCCTATTGCTTCCAACACGTCCAATGTGAGGTTGTTGTGGTAAGTTTGGAGGATGAACTCCTCCGTGATCGGGTCCCGGCAATTTAACGCTTTGTTCCGGAACCTTTTGACGAAGGTTTCGACTAACTCCCCGTCCTTTTGTTTCTCGTCGAGCAACGTTCCGATGGATATCTCGGTGTCATTGTCGAAGAAATTGGTGAGGAACATGGTCTCCATATCGTCCCAGCTGCTCACGCTACCTGGCTTGAGGCGGCGGTACCAATCGAAGGCGGCTCCACGAAGAGTGCCAACGAATGACCGCACTATCAGAGGCTCATTGCCGGAGATAATACCCAGGTGCGATTTGAAATAAATCAAATGCTGAGTGGGGGAACCTTTCCCATCGAACGGCGTGAAGTTGATTAGACTAAACTTCGCCGGATAGGGGATTGAATCCCACTTCCTTGGGTATGGACAAGGAATGCCCGTTTTCTTCACCTTTTGAGCTGACATCAAGGTATTGATTTTGCTCTCGAGGCTTTTGATCTTCAAGTTTTCACTTGTATCTTCGTTGGCATCCTCATCACCACCCCCTGCGTTGATGGGAGGGTCATCGGTATTGCGAGTTTCATCTGTATCCGATGCTCAACTTCTTGAACAACCTGATTACGGTGGCTTGGTTCGCCTTGCTGGTTCCTCAGTGCCTGGATTTGCTGCTCATGCATCTCCCTCATGGTCTGCATGGCCATCTGCATCTCGAGCCTGAAGGTCTCCTGTTGTTTGGCCATAGCTTCTTCAAGCATCTTGGCCACTTGTTCCGCGCTTATCATGAATGACTCGCGGGGTTCTCCTTCGCTGGATATAGTGTTGTCAGATGCAACCGCAGAGCAAGCATCCGATTCCTCATCTTCTGAAGGTGGTCTCATCTGAACCCTCCCATACGTCCTTCGTGAGATGGCTCCAGACTGTAAACGGGTTAAACGCCGAGATGCTTCCAGAATTGACTCGAGATCATCCCGTGCCAATGTCCTTTTGCTGGTCACGTTAGCGGTGACCCTTGGAAATTCTCCATCTTCAACCACCGCTCTCCTTCGTCGGGAACGCGTAGGCCTTGGCTTTGGCGTCTTAGTGCTGAGCCTTTCGAACACCGAAACCCTTTCGGGGACCATCTTAGTGCAATTACACTGAGACAATACCGCCCGAATGAGTTTGGAACAGGGGCACTGAGTCTCGAGCCTACGAGGGCTTCTCTTTCTTGTCTTGCTCGTACCCCCAGCACGATAGTACAACTCGTCAATTTGATCGGAGTAACCTATCGTGTGTTGGCACGATTTCTCAGGTATAACGTTATCATCATCGGATGACAACGTTTCCTTCTGAGAGCGAATTACCTTATTTGGACTTTCGAGAGTCACTCGCCTCGAAACGTGCCTTTGTGGGCGTGAATTCTCAACGGGCTCCCGAACTTCGATGCGCAAATTGGCACGCGCAGTAGCCTTGAACTCCTTGTCATGCTGAGAGTGATAGCGACCCCCAGCATGTTAAGTCGTTCGGGGCTCTCTCATCGGGCCCAAACGATCTTGAATTGGAGCTTTACCTCTTTCATCGGGGGTTGGACCGAGGCGTTCCAAAACTGACTTCCTTTTCTGGGATGGTCTTGCGGGATCTCCCGGAGCAGTTGTGGAAGTCATCGGCGATTTGGATTGATTCGCCGGGAGTTGAATTTTCGAAGGCTGCAGTTGTTGCTCCTTAGTCTGAATCGCCGCTTCAGACTTAGGCCTCCATACTTTGCGAGTTGGTGGTGATTTCTTGGCCACTCCATTCTGCAGCTTCATACGGGCTTCCTCGACTCGAGCCCGTGCTTGCGCTGATAATACACGGCGCTTGCGAATGCGTTCTTCCAGCGTTGAGCGGTTCCGTTTGACACAGACCCATTCTGTTGTTGGCGGCTTGGAAGAGGCGCCATTCATCTGCTGTTGAGGCTGTTTGCCTCTTTTGCTCTTCAGATCCGCCTTGTAACAGACTCCGTCCACGGATTCCATCGCCTTTGCGAATTGTTTCGCAAGCCGTTGACGTTGCCTTTGGCGGGCTCTCTTCGAGAGAGTCATCACGCCTTCTACGGCAGAAGAGTTGGCCAGAGCAGATCCGACCTGGTTGGAGGTTGGTGGAGCTTCACCCAATGCAACTTCGGCATCAATTGGGGCGAGATCTTCGTTGGTAGCTTCAACATCTTTGTACCAACGAAGTTTCCTCTTGGAGGAGAACTTTGGAGACTTGGACTTGCGGGAGGAGGTAGATTCGGACGAGGATGACAGGTACGCCTCGAACTTCTGTTGGTCGAACTCGTATTCGACCTCCTCCACGACCGGGATCGGGATCCGCGGCTGTGACGCAACGATCTCGTCGGCGAGATCGGTGGCTCCCACTGTGGTCGCCAGATTGTTCACGGGAAAATTCGTTGCTTTCTTCATTGTTGATATCATTGTACACTTTAATAATCGTTTATCGAATTACAAAGATCCGGTCTTTTTATAAGAGCCGGTTACAATGAAAAATCAAAATACAAATAAAGAAAAATTACAACTTGTTTCCTTTTTTGTCGAACGAATCGCGAGCTCTTGTTATGCGGTCACTCGCTTTGGTGGGTTCTTTGCCTACGCCGGGGTTGTTTGCCGTGGACTACCGCGAGATCTAGATCCGGTCGGATCTACGCAGTATAACGGGTATTATCCCACCAAGGAAATAATAGCCGGGAGGGATTGTTTCACCAAGGAAACAACCGCTCGAATCTTGGGATCTAAGAACCAAGCTTAGATCCGGAGTGTACCTACGTAGATCTGAGGATTTGAGATCCGGTTCTCTCGAACACTTGCCTTATTTAGCGTTGATGATCGCCGAGCACCAGATCTGAATGAGGGAGTCCCCGAAGTCCTAAAGTTTGAATCTTTTTAGATTTGAATCTCCAATCCAGCAGGGCTTCGCCTCCTCCAAAATCCAACCTCTGAAACAAATGAGCACAAGGCCTATTTATAGGCGCTCGAAACTATGCCCCGGGCACAGAACTGGGCCTAGCCACCTGTGGGTGGCTCGGCTCTTGGCCGAGCCACCCACAGGTGGCTCGGCCTTGACGAGCTACCCTGAGGTGGCTCGGCCACCGAGCCACCTCAGGGTGGCTCGGCTTGGGCCGAGCTACCCTGGGGTGGCTCGGCTAAGGCCGAGTCCCCGGGTGTTTTGTCCGTTTCGCCCGTCGTTCGGGTTCCGTCGTTCGTTGTTGATTTGGATTTTGATTCGGTTGTGTGGTTGCCTTGGTCTGGAATCGACTTGTTGACTTGATTCCAAATATGGCAGTTAATCCGCTTCTGATTTCGAGTCCGAAACCGATCTTGATTCGATCGTGGTTCATCCGAGTTCGCTCTTGTTTAGATGACTCGTTGACTCCTCGAACCGTTGGATTGATTCCGCACGCGATTGACATTGTTTGCGTGCAATTTGTTGACCTCGTCGCTTCGTCACTCGATGGTTCGTTGATTTGTCGAATCACCGTGTCGAGCTGTGTTGTGGGACCTATAGGCAATTTTATACGCCTACACTCATGTGTTCATTCTTCCTGAAGATTAGCCCTTTTCTGGGGGTATTTTTCAAATACCTTAGAATCTAGTACACAGCGTCCATATGACCCTTCCTTGGATCATGCATATAGCGACTCACCACGCTTACTGCAAAAGAGATATCGGGACGTGTGTGACATAGATAGATCAACCTGCCCACCAGCCTTTGGTATCTGTCACGATCAACTGGTTCTCCAGCTTCAGCACCCAGCTTAGACTTCTGGTCGATCGGTGTAGTTGCAGGTTTGCATCCTAACATTCCTGTCTCTTTGAGAAGATCCAGTGCATACTTTCTCTGGGATAGGACGATCCCCTCCGCTCCTCGAGCTATCTCTATTCCAAGAAAGTATCTAAGCAAGCCAAGATCTTTCACCTCGAACTCCTTACCTAGTCTCACTTTGAGTTGGGCAATCTCCTTCTCATCATCCCCTGTAATAATCATATCATCCACATATACTGCAAGCAAGGTGATGTGACCTCCACTTCTTCGAAAGAACACGGTATGGTCGGCGCTGATCTGCTGGTACCCCATACCAATCATAGCCCTCCTGAATCTGTCAAACCAAGCACGAGGAGACTGCTTTAGCCCATAGAGAGACTTCTTCAATCTGCAGACCTTTCCCACTGTCTGATCTGTACCGAATCCTGGTGGTATCTCCATGTATACTTCCTCCACTAGATCTCCATGAAGGAATGCGTTCTTCACATCTAGTTGGTGTAGCTTCCATCCACCATTTATTGCCAGAGAGATTAAGGTCCGAACAGTGCTCATCTTTGCCACCGGTGCAAAAGTCTCATCGTAGTCGATGCCATATGTCTGACTATATCCTTTTGCCACCAAACAAGCTTTGTAGCGCTCAACCTGTCCATCTGGATTCTGCTTCACAGTGAAGACCCACTTGCATCCAACTGCTCTCTTCCCTTTTGGTAGTTTTACTAACTCCCAAGTGCGGTTCTTCTCAAGGGCTCTTAGCTCTTCGTGCATGGCAGATTTCCATTTCTGGTCCTTCTTTGCAACCTGCCAATTGTTAGGTATAGTAACAGAGTCCAGAGATGCAATGAATGCTCCATGTGCAGGGTGGATGTTAGAATATGATACAAATTGAGCAAGATCCCAACCATATCTATCGGGAGGATTTCCCGCATTACTGCGAGTAGTCCTCCGTACAGTTATTGGTGTGGGGTGAGTAGGAAGAGGAATGGAATCACCTTGAGAGGAATCTGGTGGTGGTGTAGGTGTCTCAGGAGTCGGGGCAGGCGTTGTCAAGGGACTTGGCACCAGTGGCACTGTAGGTACTGTTCCCGTAATTTGTTTCCCCTTTCTACTATAGGTAAGTAGTTCCCCCTGAGCTGTTGGTCTAACACCTCTTGTCTCATTCCCCTCTTCTTCTTCATTCTCTTGCTCCTCCTCAACCAAATCTCCTTCCCAAGGAATCGTTACAGATATTGATTTTTCTGATCTCTCACCATTCTCAGACATTGATTTCTCCATATTTACCATTCTCTCACCATTCTCCTCCTCTCACCTCATACTTCCAGTATTAGGCGAGTTACCAACGGATGAAGTTACCTTCCGGATGTAATATGGCTCGAGTTCTCGAAAGTGCACGTCTATGCTCACAAACAACCTTTTCTCCACCGGGCTCCAGCAAACATATCCCTTCTGAGTAGCAGAATATCCTACAAAGATGCACTTCACAGCTCTAGGGGCAAGTTTCCCGACAGATGGCCTGTTGTCCTTCACAAAGCACACACAACTAAACACTTTAAGTGGAAGAATCCCACCATTATCTCCCTTCAATGTCTCACACGGAGACTTCCAATCCAGCACTCTCGAGGGTATTTTGTTGATCAGCGCTGCTGCGGTCAACACTGCTTGCCCCCATAATATTTCTGGGACATTCATAGAGATCATCATGCTTCTAGCAACCTCTAACAGATGTCTGTTCTTCCTTTCCGCTACCCCATTCTAAGCTGGTGTATATGGACAGGTCGTCTGATGATGTATTCCCTGAGTTGACAAATATTCTTCAAACGCTCTGTTGGTATACTCTATCCCATTATCCGACCTCAATATCTTCACCACTGCTCCGTATTGAGTCAGAACATTCCTATGAATGTTTTGGAAGCACCCAAACACTTCACTCTTATTCTTCATCAAGTATAACCAAGTCACACGAGAGAAACAATCAATAAATATAACAAAATACTTGTATCTATTCATAGAACTTGTGGAACAAGGCCCCCAAACATCTGAATGTACCAAGTCAAATACACGAGAACTTCTATGACCTGAACTAACATAAGAGCTTCTAGTAAGCTTTCCAAACTCACAAGCATAACACACAAGTTTCTGTTTATTTGCTTTCTCAAATAAAGAAGGATACAATCTACTTAAAACACTAAATAATGAGTGTCCCAAACGCTGGTGATAAAGCATTAACTCATTCTCAGTACTCATATTAGATCCTACTCCTGCTTCCTCTACGACTGACACCAATGCTGAATCCAGCCCTTCACGATCCAGATACCACAGTCCACTACGCTATGTGCCAGTCCCAAGTCTCCGTCCTGTCCCCTTCTCCTGAAAAATCACATTGGGAATATCAAAAGAAACAATGCATTTTAGTTGGAGGATGATAGAACTAATGGACAAAAGATTGACTGGAAATGAAGGAGCATGCAAAACATTGGACAAAGTTACAGAACCAGTACAATCGACTGTACCCTTACCAACCACCGGCTGAAATGTACCATCAGCTGTTTGAATACTATCAGGTGATGCTAAGTGAGTATATGATAAGAACTCACTAGCATTACCTATCACATACCGAGACGCGCCGGAGTCGACTATCCATTCTGATAATCTGTTAGGAGACATAGAAGCAAGAGCATGTATGTCATCAGTACCTTTGGTCGGATGAGCATAGGTAGCAGTATTGCCTCTGGCGAAGAACGAAGTGGATGCCTCCTTAGTCCCACTCCTCAAGTCTCCATCCCCTGCTACTTGCTGCTTCCTCCTTAGTATCGCCAGGAGAGCACGATCCTCCTCAGTAAAGACCACCTCAGCTTCTTCTTCTTCTGCTACCGTCAGATTCGCCCGATTCCCTGCTCCTCTTCCACCTCGTCGACCCCCACGACCACGACCACGACCTCCGAACTGTCCACGTCCACCCGAATCTCCTTCCTTGGGTGGTTTGGTGCAAGCATGCCTTAGATGACCCACCGCATCGCAGTTGTAGCACTGTCGAGTCTCTCTCCTAAATCCAGTATTGCTAGAGGCTGCCAGTGCTGACTTCACCACCGGAAGTCCACCTGTCCCCGCCTGCAGCCAAATGCGAGTCTCCTCCTGGATCATAGCAGAGACGACCTCCTCAAGCGTGGGAATTTTTGGCTGAGCTAGCAGTAATGCAATTCGCTGAGCGAACTCTGATGTCAATCCCTTAAGAAACACCATAGTCCGCTCCTGTAGAAATGCCGCTCGCTCTTTACATCCCGGGTCCTTGTAGCTAGCCCAGGGGGAAAAATGATCATAGTCCAGCCACAGGCGCTCCAGCTCTGTAGCATATTCCTGTACAGTCCTCTCTCCCTGGACTATGGCGTCGATCTCTCCTTTAATCTGGAATACCCTCAGGCTATTCCCCACTCCATCATATGTCCTCCTCAACTTCTCCCAGACGTCTGTCACCTTCTCAATGCCATCCACCGTGGCGACGATCGTCGGGACCAACGAGTTGAGAAGCCAGATGTACACCAACATATGAGTGGACTTCCACTCATCTCTTTCCTCTGAGTCCCCCTCCGGCTCTGTCACCTCTCCTGTCAGATATCCCTCCAGATTCCTCCCTGCAAGGGTATATCTCACCCGCCGTGACCAGCTCAGGTACGTACTAGGTCCATCCAGCTTCAGATCGATGGTCGGAAGCTCCAACTTCTTCGATGGTTTTGTCGCGCTCTCACCAGCCGACAACTTCATTAGCTTCATCAAAGTTGACACCTCCGCAGGGTTCAACTTCTTGATGATCTCCTCAATTGAATAGGCTTCAGACCTACCACCTGTTCACCTTCACTTCCGACCCTTGTTGCGTGCAGTGAAAATTTCGGCAGCACCTCTGCTGCACAACAAGAGTAGGATCTCAAACAAATTCTCGTTTCTCAGAGGAAACAAGAACAAAAAACAGTTATATATCTCATCGATGTGAGATATAAACTCTTCCTGTCATCAGTTCGAGGACTGAGTCGAGGGAACCCAAGCCAAACTCTAGGTTCGACATGGTGCAGCAAAAAGGGGACGGGGAAGAGGGGGGGTGGATTCGGCCAAGGGAGAGGAGGGGGTGCAATGGTCGTCGAAGGGAAGGGGGGG
>BQKN01065221.1:652362-696006 GCA_022839385.1 Asparagus kiusianus
GCTGGGGGGTCGGGGCTGGGGGGGCCGGCGAAGTGTGGGGGGGGGGGCGGCGGCTAGGAGAGGAGAGGAGAGGAGAGCCGGCTCTGATACCAAGTTGTGAATGAAAACCCTAATTCATTATGAGATCTCTTGGGCTTTATATAGGCCCCTACACAACTTACAAATAAGTCCCTAACTAATACTAATATATCAACAATATCTGTGTACCCAAAAAAACAAGATTGACCCCACATTTTCTCTTTGGGTCTTTTGCATATATACCCTCCAAATCTCAAATTCAACGCCTAAATTTACAATATTTGTTGTTGTATGCCAAAAGTTTCATGTTAGTTTTTTCTGTTCTTAATATTGTCGAATATCATTAATACTCATGAGTATGTTAATTAATTTTCTTTATTCATGATTAGACAGAGAATGGGATAGAAAGCAGGACTTGCTAGTAAGACTACTCACCAGTATAATATCAGTTTGGGTAAATTAGCAAATATCTATTGTTCAGAAATAAAAATTAGATTTGAGGGGCGTACGCGCAAAAGCAGCACCCCTCCCTCTAATCTTCTTTCTCGTTTCCGTTCTACTTGGGAAACTGTTAAACTAATATCTCACTACCATAAATAATAATAATAATGTTTCACTAAATAATAGAGCTGCTCTCTCTCGCAACATATAAATTACAAGCTCAGCATCCTCCTCAGATATTTCGAGTGGGTAATATATGCAAAAATTAAGTTCGCTTTATCTTCTTCCGACTTTGCTTCCCTCCCAGAAAATATTAAAATAATAATCTCCCAAATTAACAGAGCTTCTCTCTTGCAACGTATAAATTTCAAGCTCTGCCTCCTCCTCAGATATTTCTGAGTCTCAGCAAACAAAACCCACCATGAGCTGCTGCTTGCCCTTCAATCCACCTTCCCCTCACAAAGCCATTCTCTCAAGAAAAAGAACCCAATATTTTTCTCCCTCTTTTCTCTGCTCACAAAAGCAAGAACCCAAGCTCATCCTCCATGATTCTCTTGATGCTGCTGGAATCGACACGAAGCTCGCAAGAGTGAGTACAATAATCTTTCTCATTTCCTAGTTTCATTCAGAGATTTTTTTATTATTTAATTTGCTACAATTTTAGGACTGTAAATGTATTTCTATGCTGATGGGATTTAGTTACTACTGTTTGTTTGATTTCAATTGATGAATACAGCTGCAATTAACTGATAAATATAGCTGCAGTTACAGTTGTTAAAAGGTATTCAGTATTTGTACACAAGTCACAGTTGTAACCTTTACCTTATAACTCCAATTCCGAATAATTTTTGGACAAACTCAAGAAGGGAGGGGGCCAATATAACTCTAAACAGATACAAGCACAATTACTGTCGGAGTTGGCCAGAATCCTTCATGAGCATGCTCATCTTAGTCGTACCAACGACGTCGTCCTTGTAATCAATCTGTGAATTCAAGCTACTGACTTTTGGGAAAATGGATCTTAACAATGTCGCCAGGGTCCGTCGCGTTGTTTCCAGAGTCAGTAGGCCTTTTGGAAGAAGCCGAACAAACAAGAGTTCTCTGCAGGCACTAGCGCTGTGTTTTTCGCTTTTGTCAACTGAAGTAGAGTGATTAGGAATCAAGACAGATCATGTGTGAGAGAGAATATAGGGATCACTGGTCTCATCCGTGACACCTGCGTGAGAATCTAAAGATACATCTGCTTTGCCGCTGCGGAAGCACTGCCTCCGAACCACGTAAAATCCTTGTGTTTGTGCTTATCAGTTTTTTCACGTGCCAGTTTGGAGTTACTTGCTCTGTAATCTTGATTTCCTCAAGGCTTCTGCAGTATCCGCAACAACTGCAAATTGCAAAATTTTCAAAACTTAACTGAACAGCAAACTCAACGATTCTTTTTGTATACTCAAAATTTTTAATTTCTCGATCCTTGTGTTACGTTTGCTCAGGCGGCGAGGGAGGGGTTTTGTCAGCAGGCTGGGAGGATAACAGAGATCAACTCTCAAACGAGCATCGCAATAAGCAGGGGCGCTGACCTGGCAAAGACAGCCCTCCACGTTGCTGCTGAGGATGACTCTTTGGTGTCGCATTCGTCAGTAGAGCTGCCGGTGGAGTCGTACATTGACCGGCTGGCTGATCTGTCTTTCGGGTTCTGCTCCCTTTGTATGCCCCGGTCAAACGCACCGCCGGAGGTGTTTCTTGGGAATTTGGAGAAGTACTTGTATGTTCACAAGGTATGTGAAGTTGGGTTTTGTAAATTTGCTATCTTTTTAGGATTATTTTGATACTAGTCCCCCGAGTCATTGAAATTTTTTAAAATTTGTCCCGCAAATATTATAGCTACCCCCAGTTAGCAGTTGTTTGATTTGGGGTGGAATGTTTCTTTTAACTTTTAACTAATGTGGTGGTCAAAAACATTTAAAAGATTTGGGGGATGGAATTCATAATATGGAGACTTGGGGAACTAATTTCAGAATAAGAAGATTTGGGAACCAATTTCCAAATATGAAAGATTTGGTAACAAATATCATACTTGGATTTGTTTTGGTTTAGTGTGTGATTTATGATTTCTTAAAGTGGTTATTTAATTTGTTGTTATTAAATGAAAATGGTTGTTGAATCGGCAAATCAATGAGCGGCAAATCAGCGCTAGTGGAGAAATGCTATTGTTGATAGGAAGTGCTAGTGTTGTTGACAATTGAATTGCGATAAGCATGCTGCCCACCCGAATCATCTGTTCAGTACTTGATCATGCATTTTGGGGTAAACATGCATTGTATAATTGAGTACAAGTCTGAATAAATATATGCATATATTTAAAGAGTGTCTAAGAAGTGTCGGGTACGGGTACATGCCTGACACGTATCAGGTATGAATACAGCTCTATATTATAAGTACCCAGGTAACGTAAGCGGAACCTCAGCTGAGATGGTCATGGATCCAAATATTACTAGCGGACTAAAGAAAAAAAATTAGTCTATTGTCGTGAACTTCTTATCTTTAATGCTGTCTAGCATTTTCATTGTTGTTTACCTGTGCATATGGATTAACTGTGACATTTTGTAGCTCTCATGCTGGCAGCTTGTATTTTATTGATAGGACAAAAAAAATCTAAGGCATGTAATTTTGGTTGTTTCACATTAGTATATCTGATACTCTTTCATATCCTCTTGATGGCCAGTGGTTTTGACAAAGTAACCTTGTACTTTGGTATATTGACTTCCACATAATTGGATAATCTTGTTCATGTTTACGTTATTCCATTTTCAGGGATTTCACCGAACAAATGTGTTGACAGATACGCGGGCTTTATACCTTCACTCTGTATGTTTCCTTTTTACATTACATTGTCTTGATAAACTATTAAGCATTTGTTAGTAATTATATGGTAATGACACTTCCCCCCAATCAAATACAGGTTTTGACATGTAGATCAGGATCTTCAGTCATGTTATCACTTATTTACTCGGAAACATTGAAAATGTTACGAGTCCTTGGTTTTCTAGATTTTGATGTAGAAATTTACTTTCCTCATGATCCTGCTGGTCTTCCTTATGGTTACCATAAACTGAAAAGCAAACTGGAAGATCAAGCACATATATTGACATCCAAAGCATTGTTGGTGGAGGTATGTTAACCACTTATATCCACTTTTCTGTCTGTCTCATCGTAGTTTTTCCTTTTGCATTTTCTAATTTCGCAAGTTTTATTAGAACCATATAGAACATATAATAAAAAATAGTTTGATTGTTCTTCACGATGAGGCTTAGCAGACATGCTGCATCTTTCAATTTCTTGCGTAAATTTCCCATAACCCTTATCTTTTGGCCTATTTTTAGATAACTCCTTGAACTTTAAAAATGTCACTAAACCACTAAACTTTTGACGTGTCAAAAGTTGCCGAAATGTTTGCAATTTTTCAACATACTCCCCTAACGGTATAATTGGGATTTTCTGAAAACTTTATAAAAGTTCATGAGGTCCTCTAAAACTAACGTTGAAAGTTTGGGTGTTTTCTCAAAAATAATTCTGAAAGTTAAGAGGGGCATGTCAGAAAATAAATTGAGGTTGCTAGGGGTGTATGTTGAAAATTTTACAAATGTTTTGTTTTTT
This sequence comes from Asparagus kiusianus, assembly GCA_022839385.1. NCBI lineage: Eukaryota > Viridiplantae > Streptophyta > Magnoliopsida > Asparagales > Asparagaceae > Asparagus > Asparagus kiusianus. Next base: position 656,473 of record BQKN01065221.1, read on the forward strand.
GGTTTAGACTCCCAAAAGTTAGAGGGGTTAAGTGATCATTTTAAGTTCCAGGAGGTTATCTCAAAGTGGGCCAAAATATAGTGGGTTATGTGAAATTTACACTTTCTTATTTTGCCTTGTCTAACTAGAGATAGCTAGCATGTTGAACAATTTATTTATAGGATCATATCTTATCAACCTTGATATCTCTGTTTTCATCATCTATCTGAGTCTAATTACATTATATGGAGGCTCATTTATTAATATTATGCACTACCTAGGCCAATTCCACTGACATTCTTATGCTGGTATGCAGTATATCTGTTTGACAAAATCATGTCTTTTTTCAGAAGTAGTAGTTATCTTCTGTGCATCATCTTTTAAGTGATATTTTTCTCGTAACTTACACAGTACCAATTTTGTTCATCTATCCCATGTTTTATCTGTAGATTCTAAGGAACCTAAAGGATGCATTCTGGCCATTCCAGTATGAAAATTACAACAGCTTATTTCTTAGAGCAGCACATGCCTCTAACCACATTTATGGACCAAGCATTGTAGGAGAAAGATATTCCGAATCATGTAGCAGCACAAGGTAAGTGATTTTTATATGTTCACATGGAAAATGTTCTTAAATGTAATCAAATTTTAATATATCTCCTTCTTGGTAACAGTGGTTTAGAGATAGCTTCTACTAAAGCTGCTCAACACAGATTAGGGCGTGGAGTTTGGACCAATGTTCGGTTTGGTGATATGCGGCGTGCATTAGCAGGTAAATACACTATTTAGATTTTTTTATTCCTTTTTAGCGAACTGTATTGGCTGAAATGTTACAAATAAGTATTGATTCTACGCAAGCAAGATAGATGAAAAAAAGTTAGTGACGGATATTGATATTAAATGAGTTATACACAACTTATCATGTAATTTAGAACCTAGTTCCAGCACTCTTTGTGACATATGTGGCAAGGAATTGGGTAGTAAAGACTAATGCTTGTTCATTTTGAATATGGCATGATCACAGCTTGGTTATTCTCTGAGAGTGCGCTCTTCGGTGTAATTTAGAACCTAGTCCTTGACATTTACACATACGGATTAATTTCACTGTTTCATTTTTTACAGCCAGCGAACGCCTTGTCATCCTAACAAACGATTATCAGGAGCTAAGAGACTATGCTATACTTCTGTATCACTGTGGCTATTATGAGGAGTGCTTGCATAATTTGAGATTGTATGAGACCTTTAAAGAGGTAAATTCTTCAATTTTCATCAATTTACTATCTACACCTATAAATATGTCGTAACTTAGCTAATGAAGTTTAAATTCATGCAGGAGGGTGGTCATGCGCAACAAAGATCCAGGCTGAGCCAGACTCATGAATTGGAGGAGGATGCAGTGCGAAAACTGATGGCTCGAGTAAATCTCATCCTAGGTGAAGAAGGTTGGAGCGAGAGCATATCTCGTAAAAGTTACTGGGGTCAATATCAAGAACCATGGTAGTTCAGTTGATTTATTTTATGGGGTGTGTGTGTGTGTGTTGGGAGGTGGGTGGGTGAGGGGGTGGGGGGGTGGGGGGGGGGGGGGGTCAACATTTATTAAATTACACCAAGTCTTGATATTTATTAAAATGCCCTCCAAATCTCAAGCTTTGTATTTCTCTACCCCAAATCAAAAAATGCTAAGTATCAAATAGTTGAAAGCGAGGGGTACAATTTAATAAATGTTGATGATTTGGAGGTTATGTAGCCAAAAAGATAATCCTTTTTTCATCTGTATCATAGTTTTATTTGGCTTCGAAATCATGAAATGTAATTTTACACTAACAGAGATTACAGTCAACACAAAGATGTTTATTTTAGTACCCTGCTGTTGTGCGCGGCGGAAGCTAAAACCAAACCGATGTACTTCGAGAGACCAAATCAAAAAAACGCCAAGAGAAGGCCAAACAATTCAAAATCAATGCCACAAACACAAACAACCAATTTTAACGTGGTTCGGCAAGTTGCCTACGTCCACGGAGCAAGAAGGGGATAGGTTTTTCACTATTAGAGAAGAAGAGTACAAAATGAGATTACAAATCAGTCAAACTCACCAATTAATCTCACCAACAAATCTCTAATTCTCTCCAAACAAAACCCTAACCAATAGCTCAGAAAATATCTCTTTTCTGTGCTCCAAATATCCCCAATTTTTTTCTCAATTCTCTCTTCCAATTGTTCCATATATATAGAAATCCTAAAATCATAAACATACTAGGAATTCTAAAACAAAAAACAAAACAGATTAGGAATCCTAATAACATGTTACCAAAATAGATTTGAAATCATGTTATCAAAACAGATTAGGAATCCCAATAACTTGTTACCAAAACAAATTAGAAAACATATTAGAAACATGCTATCTAATAATTCTCCACCTCGGCGAAGTTTTTCCAAAACTGAGCCGACACCAATACTAACCAAACGTCTCACTTGTTGCGTCCAGTACGAAGTGGAAAAAATCTACGACAACGGACTCAATCCACACAAGTCGAGAATCCAAACGAGAATGCGAACAAACTCCAAATGTTGGTATCAATTTACCAAACCGGCTGCATCATAAATGACTGCCTACGTATCCTCTTGCCCAAGGAATCAAGCATTTACGTAGTTCACCCAAATGACCTTCAAAGGCCATCAATCAAATAGAAAAGTTTGCAACTCTTCACCAATATCACCAACGGATCTGCAACTAATAGCGCTCCAAATGGCTCCAAACTGAAACAAATCAAACACCTCCACCTGAGGTGATCCAATGGCCGTATCCAAATCATGTCCACCAGCTGCACTTGAATCCAAAACCAACTCATCATCTGCATCCAAATCCAAATGATCTTCAAACTGTGTCACCTCAGCTAGAATCTCAAACGTTACAGTATGATCTGGAGTATGTGGAGTAATCTCTACCCAATGTGAAGTAGCATCACCCTCCACCCACTGTGATATCTTAATAATCTGATCAATACTCTCTACCTGTCGAGAGTCAAATGTGACATACCTACTCAGAACAAAATCAGAAGCTCCAAACTAATAATCAAACGAACCTCTGAATCCAAAACGTGCAATCGGATCAAATCTCATATTCTCGATGTGACCAAATGCTAGGCAACCAAATATCTGACGCAACCCAAAATCTGAAGCAGCTTCATTAGATCCAAAATCTCCACACGCAACAGTCGGCAACTTATGACCAAGATGACTTAAATATGTCGAAGCTCCAAAACCAAAACCAATGCTCGACAACCAACGACGATCTCCCTCCAGTAAGAAACGACTCATCAAAACTGTCATCTCATCTCATCGCCCTAATGTCTCCACATCAATGAAGTGACTTAAACTATTATGAGCTCGACACAAATGCAAGAAAGAACCCCTACTAAAGCTAGAACGATGGATTACCTTTCTGCCAATAGACTTCTTCCAATTGTTATTGACTTCTAGGACTTCACACCAAAGGGACCTAGTTGCAACTCACCAATGCCTAGAACAATCCCCAATTGCGGAAACCAAATACTGATTATCTCCTAATGATGCCTCATTGGAAGGCCCCCAAATGCATGACAGAACACCACCTAAAAGACCCATCGATCGATGGATAGAAGTGTCAAACTCCACATCGGTCTTCTTACTCATACCAATATGCTCAAAAGATTTCAATCTGCAGGTCAAAGCACTCCTCAACAAACCATGTACGACATAACCAATCAAATAAACCAGCCTCAACAAATGCCATAGTCTAGCCAAATCCAAAGAAGTCGTCAACTCTCTATCAAACACTATGCTCCCAATCAAATAATACAAATTATTCCTCCTGACGCCCTTCATCACAATCATGGACCCCAATGTGACCTTCAAACATGAATCGACCAAGGTCACCCTATAGCCTACTGCCTCCAAAACTCTAAGTGAAATGATGTTCTTCTTCAACTAAGGAACAAACCTCACTCCAACCAACTCCCGAATCACTTCGTCACTCATCCTAATCCGAACGGTACTAATACCACCAATAGGACATTCATGATCATTACCCATGAGCACAACCTCCCCTCTTTCTAACTCCTGAAAGCTGGAGAACCAATCCCTCCTAGGACAAATATGGTAAGAAGTACCCGAATCTAACATCCACTTTGTAGAATCGGCAACATAAACTGACGGTAGTGCAGATAACGAGTAGGCCGAAGAATCCGAATCTGAATTATTACCACTAGCCTTGACAACATTCATCTCTGAAGCTTGAATAGCTTTCTCCTTATTCTTTCCGGCTCGATCAACCAACTTTGGGCATTCGGCTTTCCAATGTCTATCCACTTTACAAAAAACACACTGATTCCTACGAACTCCAAGATATGCTCTTGTAGACTGCGACCTCCTACCACGGTTTGGACTCTTTTCTCTTGCGATCATTTCCCCCGCTACCGACTCAACTGAAGTCTCATTATCCTTCTTTCAAAGCTGATAACTCACAAGTGTAGCGGTGACCTTACTATAAGAAAGAGATGCCTTCCCATTAATAAGAGTAAGAACGAAGGTCTCATATTCCTCGTCAGACAAGGAACTCAATAACAATAACGCCTTGTCCTCATCTTCAATCATCACATCTACATTCGTCAAATCCGTAAGAAGCTTCTTATAGTAGTTCATGTGATCACCAATGGAGGTCCCCTTCTTCAATTGAAAGCGATAAAACCTCATTTTTAAATGCAAGCGGTTCTCTACACTCTTGGTCAAATACTTACCCACTAAGATCTCCCAAATCTTCTTAGCCAAAGTCATATTGATCACATTTTATTTTAAATCTTGAGTCAAATAAGATTTAATCACACCACATGCCGTTCTATTCATCTTTTTCCAAACCTTCTACTCAATGTCGTCCGGTTTCCCGTCCAACTCTAAATTATCTTCCAAATTTTGCGCATTAAAAGCATCCAAGACTTTATATCTCCAAAGACTAAAATTGTTTGTGCCATTAAACTTCTCCACGTTTATCTTCATAGAGTGGATATTCAAGCTTTGGATGGTCTTCACGCCGGAAGTACCCTCCACAACTCCTTCTTTCTCGACCATCTTTCTCAAAGCACCAAAACAAATACGAAACAAATGAAGAATAGATCCAAAACTAAAAAGATAGAGTTTTTATCAAAAAGATCCTACCTTTATCACCAAACGAAGCCCTAGACGAGCCTCGGAAACGACCTACTCCTCCAAATAGTCCAAGCGTAGCCCGAGCTCTGATACCACTTGTTGAGCTCTGCGGAAGCCAAACAACCAAACCAACGTGCTACGAGAGACCAAATCAAACAAACGCCGAGAGAAGGCCAAACAATTCAAAATCAATGTCACAAACACAAACAACCAATTTTAACGTGGTTTGGCAAGTTGTCTACGTCCACGGAGCAAGAAGGGGATAGGGTTTTTCACTAATAGAGAAGAAGAGTACAAACTGAGATTACAAATCACTCAAACTCGCCAATTAATCTCACCAATAAATCTCTAATTCTCTCCAAACAAAACCCTAACTAATAGCTATGAAAATATCTCTTTTCTATGCTCCAAATATCCCTAATTTTCTTCTCAATTCTCTCTTCCAATTGTTCCATATATATAAAAATCCTAAACTTATAAACATACTAGAAATTCTAAAACAAAAAACAAAACAGGTTAGAAATCCTAATAACATGTTACCAAAACAGATTAGGAATCCTAATAACATGTTACCAAAACAAATTGGAAAACATATTAGGAACCTGCTATCCAACAATACACCCACAACACATAGGGTAAAGGAATATTCAAAATGCATTTAGACAATTGTGAAAGAAATTCCTTGAAATTATTTCATCCTGATAATCATAAATGTTAAAGTAAAATTTAATATTATACAAATAGATAACAGGACAACACTGTTGACACCAAACGCAATCACATTATTTGTAACAAAGTTTTAAGTTAGGAAGGATACTGATTTTTTGACATAAAAAGTTAAATGTGCAAGTAATTTAGGCCTTGTTTGAAGCTAATTACAGATGCATTGTCATCCTTCAATTCAAACAGTGCTAGACCTAAATGTAATCCTTTGCTTAGAGATGAATACACTTCTTCATCCTGGCAATCCAATTCACCATGGGAGTTACTCTGGAAATTTATTCAGCAGTGGACCTTTCCCCCTTACAGAAGTCTAATTGCCTGTTTCAAAAGAAAAAACAATATTGCATTTGATAAAAATGATACATGAATTGTGTTGTTTATTCATTACCTCTTCAACTTGGCTCATTTGAGTTCTTAAGTCTTGCTTCTCTTGCGATGCAAAGAGACACATTCCAAGACCAATCTTGGAGATTGATTCTCATTATAATTGTTTTGATGAAGATTGGGATTCAAGAAGTTTACTGAATCTCTTCTTTCTAGTTCCAGGTGTGGTGTAAATAACCAAACATATATTGTATATGGTGAGAAGGCTAATTATTGTTGGAAATTTTATAAATATAATAAAATTTTAAAAATCGCACATCAATTAATTTACCCTTCCCTCAACTATTTCATTTGGGTTAGATCATTATTTTATAATATTTTTGCCATATTCTACTACAAGATTTCTTACCCATACAACTAACTTTCTTGGCCTTCAAGGTTTTCATCACTAGTTTTCCCCCCATTATTATCAGTTCAAGCAAAACAACTCTACAGGCACATACATCTATCCTACTGCTTAGCTTTTCATACAAAAAAAATACTCAGGTGCAAGATACTTGTAAAAATATCAGCTCCTTCGTAACTTAAACCAAACGAACACAACAAAAATTATTAGAGATCATGATCACTTATGAAAAGTCAAAAATAAAAATAAAAAAAAGATCTTGCCGAAATTAAATGAATTCATTTGAAATTGACAAGCTAATAATTTGTCACATACCTAGCACAACCTATTGCATTTCTAAAGGAAGCTTTCAAAATTTTAAGGCAATGAAATAAGACATCAGAGGAAACTTGATTAAGGCAGTAGCAAGTGTTGAAAGACCACTTAATTTTCTCCAAGGGAAGATGTGTGGTTTCCTATACTGCTATTATTTTTTGTATCCAATGTCAAGAAAAACTTATTCAAAGGCCCAAAGCTTCTACTATTTAAGGCATCCCACCCTAAAATCATTCAGATTCATGTAGTGTTTCTTTTTTATCCTTTTTCCTGAAGAAAGGGAATGTGTTGGATTAAATCTAATTATGGGCACATATGTTAAATTATTGTGTAATGCTATCTTTAAAATTAACCCACATAAAGTGATCAATCAATTAATTGGGTTAATGTGTATTTAAATATGTCATGGGCTTATATCAGATTGCAAGTCTAATTTGATGAGGGGCCAAATTAGAAAATAGCAAAATCTATATAATGAGGTTATGGTCCCTAATCTAAGGGTGACGTTCTCTATTTTCTTAATCCCTATCTAGAGAGAAACAAAAGGAGAGACCCTTTAGATTAGAAGATCTCAAACCCTAATTCAAACTTTCTTTATGTATTTAGGTATGCTGCCGCTAATTCTTCTTGTTAATCTCCTCTTTGAATTAATCACGGTTCCTAATTATATTGTATGATTAAGATCGAATAAGGATAACAAGTGGTATCAGAGCCACCGTGATTAATTCTTAGGGATCTAAGTTTAAGATGAAGAAATTAGGGTTTTGATCTTAGTTTTATTTTATTAAGATCTGTTGCACGTTTGCACTGTAGCGTGCATGTTTTTGTTCAAACTCTCTTTTGGTTCAATCTGGATCAAATTCTTGATTTAGATTGTGTGCAATTGTATTGTTTGGCCGTCGGTCGCTGGTCTCTTCGCCAGCGATCTGGTGGCTAGTAGCCCACTGTCAAATGAAGACAGCGGCGACGGCAATCAAGAAACACTAGGGTTTCAACCCTAGGGTGTAGGAGCTTAAGCGACAGCGGCCATCAGGAACGAAACTCTAAGGGGTGCAGGAATTAGGGCACAGGAGGTTACCTGAATTTAGGCGAGCCTCGATTAGGTTGCAGGCAAACTTCGTCGACTACGTCATCAGGCGAGCTTCGTCAGTAAAACCGCAAGCGAGTCTAACTAAGGTGAGCCTTCACTCAGACGAGCTCTAAGCTCATTCAGGCGAGCCTCGTGGGCTGCCTCAGCAAACGAGCTCGAAGCTCAGTTGCGGGCGAGCTTCGTCGGCTACCTTAGCATGCAAACTTCGTTAGCATAGCTATAGGCAAGCTCGAGCCTATTCAGGCGAGCTCGAGCCTTATTCAGGCGAGCTCGAAGATCAATTCAGACGAGCTCGAAGATCAATTAGGCGAGCCTCGTCAAGAACTCTGCAGACGAGCTCGAAGATCAAGTTAGGCGAGCTTGAGTTTTAGATTCAGGCGAGCTTCTTCGACATAGTAGCAGGTGAGCTCGAATTCGGAATTGCAGGCGAGCCTCGTCAGCTAAAAACTAAAGGCAAGCTTCGTCGGTTTTGTTAGGCTTGCAGGCCGAAGCCCACTTAAGTTTTTTATTTTAGGCCTGTAACTAATTAAAGTATAGATTATTTGAATTGCTCAAATAATTTATTAAGTTGTGGGCCTTATTAAGTTATAGAAGTTTTTCTTATTAATTAAGTTATGGGCCTTATTAAGTTATGACCCTTTCTTAATCTTAATTAAATAGAAAAACTTATGGGCCCTTTATTAAGATATGGAAATTCCTTTTTAATTTGAATTAAAATTGTTTAATTTGAATTAAATTGGTAGTTAATAAATTATTTAATTCAAATAATATGACAATAAGGTATTAAGTTTGTCTTTCATTCTAAATGATTAATTGAAACAAGATGTTACCAAAGTAATCTCTGTTGTGTAAATTATTCATGAGGGATGTTAGATGTTTGTGAGTATGTTTTTGTGTAAATATTTAATCGGCCCAAATGAATATTAATATTTATTTAAATTGCATACACATCTGCGCTGATAAACGTATGACAATTATAAGGTTTACATGTGAATAATGAATAAATACAAAGATATTTTTATTATTTGACGTACGTTATTGTCATGGTTTGATCATTACAACAAGGTATCACTTACAATTAATATTACTGTCCAAAGACTTGATATTAATGTTGTGCTAGATATCTTGAGATAGGATTTGTTATTATTTGAATTTTGTTGATTACTGATAATGTGAATATCTTTTATTTATTTTAGCTAATGCACATGCTGTAATAATTTCTGCTAACATCAATTCAATTCTCATACTCAATGGGACAAATTTCAAGGTTTGAAAAGAAAACATTCTAATTGTTATTAGCTGCATTGATCTAGATCTTGTATTAAGAACTAAACAATCTAGACTTCTCACTACGGATGGCACTCCTGATGCAAAGAAGGAGTATGAGAAGTGGGAGCGTTCAAATTGCATGAGTTTAATGATCATTAAGTGTGGCATTCCGGAAGCCTTCAGGAGCATAGAATCTGAAGGGATTACTAAAGTCAAAGACTTCCTTACAGAAATTGAGAAATGTTTTGCTAAAAATGACAATGTAGAAACAAGCATGCTTTTAGCTCGCTTGATTTCGATGAAGTATAAGGGTAAATGAAATATCAGGGAGTACATCAAGGGCATGCCTCATATTGCTTCAAACTTAAGGTACTTAAACTCGATCTATGTGATGAGTTACTAATGCATCTGGTTCTGTTATCTTTTCCTGCATAATTTAATCAATTTAAGGTCAGTTATAACTACCAAAAAGGAGAAATAGACTCTGAATGAGCTCATTTCATACTGTGTATAAGAAGAAGACAGGTTGAAGCAAGATAAGACTAAAAGTGTTCATTTGGCCTGTACCTCTAAGGATAAGGGTAAGAAAAGGAAGACTGATAATACAGTTGCTAAGGGTTCAGTTCAAAAGAAACAACATAATGATGATCAGGATTGTTTCTTTTGCAACAAGGTTAGACGTGTAAAGAAGAATTATACTAAATATCACGTCTGGTGTGTTAAGAAGGGTATGTTCCTTACTTCGGTCAGTTCTAAGGTTAATTTAGCTTCAGTACCTAGAAACACTTGGTGGTTAGACTCTGGTGCTACTACTCATATAAGTGTTTTTATGCAGGGTTGCCTGAGCTATCGAAAGCCAAGTGATATTAAAAGACACATCTTTGTCGGTGATGGACAATCAGTAGACGTGGTAGCAATTGGGCACTTTAGGTTGTTATTAGGAACTGGTTTCTATTTGGATTTAAAAGATACTTTTGTAGTACCGTCTTTTAGACGGAATTTAATTTATGTTTCTGTATTGGACAAATCAGGTTATTATTATTTATTTGAAAATAATCAATTCAGTTTATCTTTAAATCCAAATGTTGTGGGAACTGGTTTCTTGAGTACTTATAACAACCTATATTTGTTTGATACAACTGCTTCTTATAATGAAATCTTGCATGTGGAATCACATGGTACTAAACATAAATTAAATAAGAAAAATTTAGCGACATTATGACATAAGCGCTTGGTTCATATCTCAAAAGGTAGAGTTGAGCGTCTTGTGTCTGATGGCATTTTGGATTCCCTTAATTTTTTACATTTTAACGTATGTGTTGAATGTATCAAGGAAAAACAAATATTTGTGGGCTATTCCCTACGACATCGTAGAATGGTAAATAATATTTTATATCATTCATAGACCATTACACACGTTATGGGTACCTATATCTCATTCATGAGAAATCTGAGTCTCTAGACGTGTTCAAAGCTTTTAAAGCTGAAGTTGATTTTCAACTCAACAAGAAGATTAAAACTGTTAGATCTGACCGTGGTGGTGAGTACTACGATAGATATGATGGTTCTGGTGAATAACGTTCAGGATCATTTGCTAAATACCTAGAGGAATGTGGTATTATCCCATAGTACATCATGCCTGGGTCACCTAGCATGAATGGTGTAGCTGAAAGACGAAACAGAACTCTTAAGGATATGATAAGAAGTATGATTGCTCATTCTTCTTTACCAAAGTCACTCTGGGGAAAAGCACTAAAGACAGCAGCTTACATTTTAAACAGAGTACCAAGCAAAGCAGTTGTAAAAATACCTTATGAATTTTAGACTGGTCGAAAGCCTAGCTTAAAGCACTTATATATTTGGGGATGACCATCTGAGGCCAGGCCTTATAGGCCAAATGAAAACAAATTAGACTCCCAAATAGTTAGCAGGTACTTTATTGGTTACTCTGAATGATCTAGGGGCTATAAGTTTTATGATCCCATACTCAAGACTATTTTTGAGACGGGAACAACAATATTCTTCGAGGATTGAGTTTAGAGGGAGAAATAAGGTTAGAGACGTTATTTTTGAGGAGGAATTGGCTTCAGATGTAATCCAACTTTTGATAATATTTAGGTTCTTATACCTGTTATTGATCAAGAATTAAATCCGAAACCTCAAGAAGATAATGTTAAACAACTCCCTGTTTTAGAAGAACAAACTCAATAACCTTAAGAACCAGTGTCATTACGGAGATCCGTGATAGAAAGGAGAAATGCTATTCCGAATGATTTGTATTTCTCCAAGAACATGAGGAAAATAATGGAATGATGGAAGATGATCCAGTCAACTTCCATCAGCCCATGAAAAGTTCTAACTCTTAAAAGTGGATTGATACTATGAATGAAGAGTAAAAATCTATGCAAGATAATAAGGTTTGAGAACTTGTTCCATTATCAGAATGTGCAAAACCAATTAGTTATAAATGGATATTTAAAACTAAGCGGGATGCAAATGGTAATGTGGAGAGGTATAAGGCACGTCTTGTAGCAAAAAGCTATACTCAAAAGGAAGGCATTGATTATACATAGACTTTCTATCTGATTTTATCGAAAGACTTTTTTAGAATACTAATGACACTTGTTGCTCACTTTGATCTTGAGTTATATCAGATAGATGTTAAGACTGTATTTCTCAATGGAAACATTGTTAAAATGATATATGGTACAACCAGAAAATTTTGTGTCAGGAGACCCAAAGAATATGGTTTACAAATTAAAAAAATTCATCTATGGACTCAAGCAAGTTCCTCGTCAATGGTATCATAAGTTTCAACAAATAATTATCTCGTTTGGTTTTGAAATGAATATTGTTAATGACTGTGTATATTACAAGTTTAGTGGGAGTAAGTATATTTTCTTAGTTCTGTATGTCGATGACATATTGCTTGTCACTAATGATATAGGCATGTTGTACGAAACCAAGAGATTTCTATCAAAGAATTTTAAGATGAAAGATCTTGGGGACGCCTCTTTTATATTAGGAATTCAGATACATCAAGATTATTCTCGAGGTATACTTAGATTATCACAAAAAAGCTATATCGATAAAATACTTAAAAGGTTTAGCATGCAAGATTGCAGACCAGGTGACACCCTTGTTGCTAAAGGTGACAAGTTTAGTCTAAATCAATACCCTAAAGGTAACCTTAAAATTCAAGAAATATAGAAATTCCATATGCTTCAACTGTAGAAAGTCTAATGTATGCTCAGGTGTGTACGCGTCCGGATATTACGTACATTGTTGGTATGTTAGGTAAATACTTAAGCAACCCTAGTATGGACCATTGGATAGCAGTCAAAAGGGTTATGACGTACCTGCAGAAAACAAAAGATTATATGCTTACATACAGAAAATCAGAACAGTTGGAGGTCATTGGGTACTCTGATTCTGATTCTGATTTTGTTGGATGCCAAGATAGCCGAAAGTCTACATCAAGCTACATTTATATGTTAGTAGGAGGAGCTATATCATAGAAAAGTGTGAAATAGACACTTGTAGCTTCCTCCACTATGATAGCAGAGTTTGTAGTTTGCTATGAGGCATCTAATCATGGAATATGGTTGCGAAATTTTATCACTGAACTGTGTATTTTAAAAATATTAAAAGACCACTTAAGTTATTTTGTGATAATAAATCAGCAGTGATGTATTCCAATAACAACATGAACTCATCTAAGTCAAAACATATTGATATTAAGTTCCTAGTTGTGAAAGAAAGGCTGCAGAGTGAACAGATATCCATAGAGCACATTGGGACAAACTCCCTGATAGCAGATCCTCTTACAAAAGGATTGCCACCCAAGGTCTTTCATGAGCACACTGTTCATATGGGTGTGGTATTATTTGAGGATATCTTGATTTAATGGGAGTTTGTAATTTTTTTGGTGCTTTATGTTTAGTTTTTTGTCTGATCAAAATAAATTATTCAGTTTATACACTCTATTATAGTATGTTTGGAATTGACCTCACTAAAGTTTAAGGTAGGACCAGTTGAAAATAGACATGTACAGATCACATTGCATGTAATTTTCATGTTACACATCCATGATTGATCTATGTTATTTGACTGTATTGATATATGTGACCATTGATGGGTTTAGTCATGATAAATGTGACGAAGACCACTTTGATACTATATAGATATAGTCTATGGATGAGATTATTTGGAAATACCCTTATTTGTGATAGCAATTTTTTAGCTTATAAAGTTATACACACTTTAAGGAAACTTATGGTGCCCAAGTGGGAGATTGTTGGATTAAATCTAATTATGGACACATATGTTAAATTATTGTGTAATGCTATCTTTAAAGTTAACCCGCATAAAGTGATCAATCAATTAATTGGGTTAATGGACATTTAAATATGTCATGGGCTAATTGTGTAGATACCAGATTGCAAGTCTAATTTGATGAGGGGCCAATTTAGAAAATAGCAATATCTATATAAATGGGTTATGGTCTCTAATCTAAGGGTAACATTTTTTGTTTTCTTTTAATCTCCATCTAGAGAGAAACAAAAGGAGAGACCATTTAGATTAGAAGATCTCAAACCCTAATTCAGAATTTCTTCATGGATTCAGGTATGCTTCCGCTAATTCTTCTTGTTAATCATCTTTGAATTAATCATGGTTCTTAATTATATTGTATAATTAAGATCGAATAAGGATGACAGAATGAATATGATCTCAGGTGACTAAGAAATATTTTATCACCTAAAGATTATATCATACTTTTAATTCTCCTTAGGTGTCTACTAAGCGGTTAGGCTTTCAAATCTCTTAGCGTTTTAGCTCTAATCTTCAGATATCTGCAGCTTTTACCAAGTTTTCTTATGTAATGTTTATAGCGTACAGATTGTAGGTTTATTCTGATTATTTGAAGTTTAAACCAATTTCTCTCATGTATAATGTGTATAAAGTTTAGATTGCAGGTTTACTCTAGATATTTGTAGCTAATTTTGTTTACTGATCTGCCTCCTAAGACATTGAAGCCGTTAACAAAAAAATCATGTCCTATAGCATTCTCATTTTGCTGATTTATTCTCTATTTCGGATAATTTATAGATTTCAGGAAAGTCCCTATGATATCCATAGTTTCCGTTGTTACCATTTTCTATTACATATTATTTTGCCTATAGATATTAGAGTGTATGCACTATGTGTTTACTATAAGTGATTAAGAAGAAAATAACCTGAGGGGGAATTTTCTATTAAAAAAATCTATAATTGCCTATAAATCCAGTACATGTTGACATTGAATGTAAATTAAGTAAAACGTACATTGGAAAAATTTTGTGTAACAAAAAGACATCACAATTTTTGCTTAAACAAAATTTTGAGCTCCAAATGAAGCAAATAGCATGTGGCGTTTGGTAGTTGGAGTTGAGCATATGGCCACTCAGACCCTAATTTAGCAACACATCTGAAATGACAACCGTCACAAAATCAACCTCCTTTTCTCAACCAGTAATTGTAAACTTCAGTAATAAGAGAAGAAATGATACATAGAATAGGAATTATGAATTATCATTAGCTTTTTATATCCATAAAATTACTTTCAAAAATATTTTATTTACATAGCATGAACCATTAGAAAATGGCAAAAAGGAAAAATGTTCAGCAAAATGGGTTTAGTAAACAAGATATATTGTAATATGCTATGAGAACCATGGAAGAAAGAGTAATAGAGAAAATAATTAACACAAGCAAATGTTGTTATATTTAACTTCTCATTAAGTATACACAAATAATAATAATACGCATGATCCACAACAAACTACTGCAATTAAGAAGATTAGGTGGATGGCTTTTTTTCTGTACCTTAACTTTATTGGATTATATACTAAAAAACAAAGAATAAATCACCTGCATATAAAGCTTCTTTCAAGCAAATCTCGTGGCTTTCCCATTGGTGAATACCACCTCAAACAATACCTACATTCCACCAACATTTACAACTAAATTGGGTTATCTTTCTTGGTCACTAGAAACTCATCAACTATACAACTAATCACAAACTTATAATTTTGAGTATTTCTCAACAACAACAAAAAGAATGAGTTTTTATTCAACGATGTCTAGGCAAATTCAGGAGATGTTATTATGCCTTAATTTCTAATGTTTAAAATTCCACTGAAGAAATAAGAGAACTAAATTCAACAATTTATCCATAAAAAATCTAATAATCATATATCAAAAATTAGTTTCGGCTAATTTAGGCCGTCAATAACATCCTGAACTTTTGAGAAAAAAGCAGTTTTTCTTACAGTCGTGTGCTCATCGGAGGCCACAAAATTCATATAGCAGCAAAGTTATATACCGACAGACAAAAGAGTACAAGATCAGGACCTGCAAACACAGCAAACAAAATGCATCAACAAACACCAGAATTCCGAGAGAGAGAAACATGAAAGTTTGCAACCTTTTCTGAATCTCTAGAACAGAAGAATTCAGAAGTTAAATGTAAGGTCAAAGATCAGCTCTTATGAAGGCAACCCCGACAATTTAGGGTATAAAATGTTCGGGTTTAGGGTTGTAATTGGGGTTTTGCAACCTTCTAAATAGTCGGGGTTGACAACCCCGACTATTTAGGAACCAAATTAAAAAAATCGATCCATTTTCTCGCCACAATGCTGACGTGACGAGAAAGTGAATCGATTTTTGTAAAAAAACTTAATGAGATTGATTTACAAAAAAGTATGAATAAGCTTACTTAGAAAATTTCTTCTAAATCTTAACTATTCTCTCGACCTCTCCTATCCACCATCACCGTCCCTCAACGCTGCCTTACCCTCCCTCACCTAGCATTGTTCCCCGTCTTGTCACAGAAAAAATAGAAATACGTAAGAACAGCAAACTTAGGAAGAGCAAAGGCAAAAAAAAAAACAGTGTGAACAGTAGCGTCAAAATTTGTCACACAAATTATTGTCATTTACAAGTATATTTCCTGTAGGACGGAAAGAAAACGGTTGGGCGGTTACATGGCGCAAGTTAGCAGGCGATTCCTCTGCTAACCTGCTCCCCCGCTGAGATCCAAATGGCGAGGAAGAAGAAGATTAGAGGAATCAAGCTTCTGGACATTGGATTAGGAGCTTCGAATTCGAATTCAGAGGCCTTGGATGATCAATCCAACGATGTTGATGATGGATATATCTCTGGCCCAAGATCAATCGACGATGATGATATCTCTGTAATGGGATCTACTGGTCCAAAAGGGAATAGGAATTCAAGATCGATGGAGGAAATTCTTGCTTCAAGCTCTAGGATCGACCTTGTTGATGATTCTCTGAGGCTAGGAGTTCTTGCTTCAAGTTCGAGGATGGATCTTGTTGATGGATCTATGGGGTCAGGAGGTCGTGCTCTGGATCATGTTCAAGCTCACAAGCTCTGTAAGTCTCTCTCTCCTTTTAATGGCGTGAATAGCTCAGCTAGGATATCTTGGGCTCAAGAATCTGAGATGGAGAATGATTCCTCTGTTTCTTATTCTCTACACTCAAAACTAGTTAATGAGGGGACAAATGTCCCAAAGGAGTCAATCAAAATTACTAGGGGTTCTTTGGATCTGAAAGCAGATAATCTTGATTTTCTTGAACCAAATGGCTTTCCCCCTTTGATTCTTGAGGAATCTATAAAATCTGCCTCTGATGATAAACTAGCGCCCGATTCATCTACAGATAAAAATGTCACAAAAAGTTGGTCTAGTTTATTTGCTGACAACAGGAAGGCAGGAAATGGAATGGATCTGGATTATATGCCTTCAGAAGATAAAGATGCGGTTATCTTCAATGATGAGGAATGGAATGAAGGAGCTTCTATGTGGAATTTCTCCTTAATAGGCCAGGTTTTGGGAGTCAATATTAGATTTAAGGCTATGGAGAGCTATGTTCATAAGCTTTGGTCTCCTATACCTTATATTTGCCTTCTCAAACCAGGATTATTCTTGTTCAAATTCAAAAGTAAAGATGATATGAATGAAATCTTAGGTAGGGGTCCTTGGTTCTTTGGCTCAAGACCATTTCTGTTGAAACCTTGGACTATTGGGGAGTAAATTGATAAATCAGATGAATGCATTTATCCCCTGTGGATTCAGTTACCAGCTCTAAGGCTTAACTTGTGGAATGCTAAAGGCATCAGCAAAATTACCAGTGTGATAGGAAAGCCTATTGCAACAGACAAGCTTACTGCAAATAAACAATGTTTGGCATATGCTAGGGTATTGGTGGAGGTGAAACTGCCATCTCCTCTTCCTGACCATATCACCATAAAAGGGCCTGATGGAAATAAATATAAACAAAGGGTGATTTATGAATATAAGCCAAGGTGGTGTGACTGGTGCAAAGTTATAGGACATGATTCAAACTTCTGTAAAAAACATCCTAAGGTCCAAACATGGATTCCAAAGCAAAAAGTTGACAATATAGCACAGAAGATTTCTGAGTATGATAAGATCAAACCTATTTCTCAGAGCCTGGCTATTGAGGAGGACTTGATAGATAAGGGCTATGGTAATAAATCACCTGTGCATGTTGCACATGCTCACCTGGTGAATTATGAAACCTCAGTCCACAAACAAGCTAAGGGATCTGGTAAACATGTTTGTTTAGAGGTTATGCATTCTCATAGTCAGGAAAGGCACCAGACTGCAGGTGGGGGTACAATGAACCTGCAGAGACAGGAAGGAAACAGATCTTGCTCAGGTGTTGTACAAACTGATCATTTGCAGCAACTAATATCTAAAACAATAGATGTGAATCTCAAGACAAGTGGAGGCATACTAACTAATGGTGACTGTTCACCCTATCTGAGTTCAGGGGCTGTGCATGTTGTGCATGTTTTACAACAGGGAAGTGGTGGAACATATCAAACTGAGGATCCCTGGGTGAAAATTCAAAGGAAGGCTCAAAAGCAACCTGTTATTGATAAATATCTATCTCTCCTGAATGTTCTGGATAATAATCCCTCTATTGATAGAGGGGAGCAGCTAGGATGAATTTTTCCTTTTGGAATGTTAGGGGATTGAACAAATCCTCTAAGCAGCTTTTAGTGAAAAATCATATATCTCAGTATCACATTTCTTGTCAGGCTATTCTAGAAACAAAATTAAATGATAACAAATTGCCTATTATTGCCAGGAAAATAGCTAGAAACTGGAGCTGGATATCAAATATAAATTTTGCTGGTAAAGCCAGGATCATTATCATGTGGGATCCCAATATTCTGGATATTAAAGTTGAAGTACTTTCAGCTCAACATATCACTTGCAAGGTGAAATCATTGGATGGAAGATTTGAGAGCTACATTTCAGCAGTGTATGGGTTTAATCAAATAAATGCCAGAAGGAATTTATGGTCTGAGCTGAAGGATGTATTTCAAGCTATTGGTAATTCTCCATGGCTCCTAAGTGGGGATTTTAACTCAGTAATTAATAATGAAGAGAAAATTGGAGGTGCTTTGCTTTCAGAGACTGACTTTAGTGATTTCAGTGATTTTATATATGACTGTCAGCTCAATCATCTTAATACTACGGGTTGTTTTTACACATGGAACAACAAATAAGATGTGAACTCTAGAATTTGGAGTAGATTGGACAGAACTTTGGTAAATGACTCTTGGTTACACATGTTTTGTTCTAGCCAAGTGGAATACTTACTTCCTAGCTTCTCAGACCACTCTCCTGCTCTGGTCTCTATTTTTTTAGATAATGTTCAAGGCAAAAGACCTTTTAAGTTCTTTAATATGTGGACAAAGCATGAAAAGTTCATACCTACTGTTTCAGATATCTGGCAATCTGAAATTTCAGGTTACAAAATGTATTCATTATGCACAAAACTGAAACAGCTTAGAGGTGCACTAAAAGATCTCAACAAGAGACATTTCAGTAACATAAGTGAACAAGTTCAAAGAGCAAAACATTCACTGGAAGAGGTCCAAAAAAATCTCCAAGCTTACCCTTTAAATCCTTCTTTTATCAACAGGGAAAGAGAATGTATGATGCTTTATAACAAGCTCCTTGGTTGTGAAATGTCCTTTTATCAGCAAAAAGCAAAGATTGCTTGGAGTATTAAAGGAGATAGGAATACTAAATTCTTCCCCTCAATGATCAAATCCTCCAGGCATTACAATAAAATAATGGTCCTCTATAACTGTCAGGGACAAAGATTAACTGAGGGGGATGAAATTGCAAGGGAATTTGTATCCTACTAAAAAAATCTCATGGGAGTAGCTAATGATACAATAGCACCAGACACCAGGGTCATTCATTCTGGCCCCTGTCTGATTGCTTCACAGGCCAGCTTGCTATCAAAATCAGTATCCAAAGATGAAATCAAAGATGCACTATTCTCTATGGATGATAATAAGTCCCCAGGTCCAGATGGTTTTGGGGCCTTATTCTTCAAATCTACATGGTCAATAATAGGTGAAGATGTCATTCTTGCCATTGAGGATTTTTTAAAAACAAGCAAATTACTGGGTATGGTAAATTCAACCTCCTTAACTCTTATTCCCAAAGTGAAATGTCCCAAAACTCCCTCAGATTTCAGGCCCATATCTTGTTGCAATTGCCTATACAAGATCATTTCCAAAATTTTAGCCAACAGGATAAAATCTGTCATGGGATCACTGGTGAATGAAGCACAAAATGCATTTATTAAAGGAAGGCATATAACAAGTAACATCTTGTTAACACATGAGCTAGTTAAAGGATATAATAGGAAGCATATCTCCCCCAGAATCATGCTAAACATAGATATTAAAAAGGCTTTTGACACTATCAGTTGGAAATTCATTCATGAAATGCTTAAGGGGCTGGGATTTCCTGAACTAATGATTACTTAGGTCATGGCTTGAATATCTAATCCAAAATTCTCCATATCACTCAATGGATCCCTTCATGGATACTTCAAGGGGAGAGAGGCTTGAGACAAGGAGACCCTCTTTCTCCTTATCTCTTCATATTGGGTATGGAATACCTTTCCAGAAATTTAGACATGCTGAGAAATGACAGGGACTTCAAATATCACCCCAAATGTAGCAAACTCAAAATCACCCATTTGATTTTTGCTGATGACTTGCTTTTATTCAGCTATGGGAACTTAAACTCTATGCAGAAGATACCTCAAATCATTCAAAAGTTCAGCAAGATCTCTGGGCTTGAAGCAAACCAGGATAAGTGCTCTATCTATTTTGGTGGTGTTGATGATACAGTCAAAGGCAATATTAAGCAACTCCTAAATTTCTCTGAGGGTACTCTTCCTATTAGATACCTGGGAGTCCCATTAATTTGTAAAAGACTCACTTATGAAGACTGTACCTCCCTCATCAGCAAAGTTATAGATCAATTTCAGACATGGAGCAAAAATAAAAATCTCACCTATGCAGGTAGGATTCAAGTCATAAAGAGTGTCATTTTGGGCATTCAAATATATTGGACCTCTAATTATATCTTACCAATCAAGGTATCTCGTAAAATAGAAGAATTATGCAGACTATTCTTATGGGGTAAATCTGGTTACACTTCCAGGACTCCTTTAGTCTCCTGGGAATTGGTATGCCAGGGAAAGAAGAAAGGTGGGTTAGGAGTGTACTCTGTCTCTAATTAGAACCAGGCAGCTGCTCTAAAATTACTATGGCACTTCCATATCAACAAAGAGTCCCTCTGGATCAGATGGGTTCATGGAACCTATTTAAGACGTGGAGACATCTGGAATGTGAGTGTAAAATCAGAAGATTCCTGGATGTGGAAACAGATACTGAAAGCCAGAGATAAAGCTGTTCAATACTGTGGAGGAGTGGAGAATCTAATACAACTTCTTAGCTCCTGTACTACCAACTCAAAATTACAAGTTTCTGCAGTATATCATGCCATATCCCCTGTTACACATGCAGTTCCATGGCATGTCACTGTGTGGGATAGGAGATGCTACCCAAAACATGCATTTATATGCTGGCTAACTGTCCAAAATAAATTACTCACTCATGACAGATTGTTGAGAATAGGCATTATAAGTGAAAATGTTTGTTGCTTATGCTCAGGAGGAAGTTTAGAGAGCCGTGATCACCCCTTTTTTGACTGCAGCTTCTCTAGGGAGATATGGAATAAGATAATGGATTGGCTTCAATTTTCCTGGAAATCTTGTGACTGGGATCTCCTTATGAACTGGTTCTGCACCAGACTGAGAGGAAATGGGTTTAAACAGGGTATTAAAAGAATGGCTTTATCTGCGGCTATCTACAGAATTTGGTGTGAAAGGAATGCAAGAATCTTCCAATCTAAGGCCAAAGGTGTTGAGCAATTGGTTAATAATATCAAGATGGGCATATTGATCAACAACCTAAATAATTCCATTCTGGAGGAAAATAGAGCATGGCTCCTCTCTCTGTAAAAGAGCAGCAACCAATTCTGCTGTGGTTGAGAGGATAGTAAGCTTTGAAGGTCCCTGTCGGAGGAAAATAGAGCTGTTTTTTTAACTCTCTATTAATTTGTTAGCTCAGTTTCTTTGGGCTTTAGATACAGGATTTGTTATCTCATACATATGTTGAGATCATGATGTACTAACACTTTTCCAAATTTGGTGATGAATAAAAATTCTCATTTACCAAAAAAAAAAAATTTGTCACACTACTTTCCAAAAATATCCCCAGACCTTTAACAGAATTCTTAGAAAAGTAATAGAAATAGATAGCTAAGGGTAGAAAAGTAAAACAGAATTCTTAGGCTCCATTTGGATACTATGGTGTTTTACTTGTTTCCATGGTGTTTTTATCAAAAACAAAACACCGTGCGTTTAAAAATCATGGTGTTTTTTGAACTAAATTATTCTCAAACCAAAAATATAACATTTATTTCAAAACACATTTCAAGTGTTTTAAGTTTGGTGTTTTGATTTTGAGTTTGAGAAGGTGTTAATATAATATCTAACATAACATATTAAATGTAATTAATATAGAGTTATTATCAATATGATTATTATATTATACTATATTATAGTTAATTTAATATATTAGTAATATTTATTAAAAAATATAAAAACATAATAAATAAAATATCTTATATAATAATATAATAACATATTTAATATCAATATTTAATATGCTAATAATGTATTATATAATAAATAAATAATAATAAAATATAAATAAACTAACAAAAAATAATAAAAAAAGTTATTGGTAATAAACAATAATATAATAAAATACTATACAATAGTATAATCGCTATACATAATGTAATATATAATAAATAAATAATGATAAAATATAAATAAACTAATAAAAAATAATAAAAAGTTATTGATAATAAATAATAATATAATAATATAGTATACAATAGTATAATCGCTATAATATTATTAACTTTTTATAAATAAATTTTAATAAATTAATAATTATAAAATATTATATAATAGTAACATATTAAATAATAACATAACAATATAATAACAAATTGTATAATAAATCTATTATAATATATAAAATATTAATATATTATGTAATAAATAATATAATTTACTATAAAGTAAAATAATTTTTAATGATAAAATAATTTATTTCTAACAAATATTAATGTAAAAATAATATATTCATAATATAATAATATTTATTTATATCATAAATACTAATATTTTAATATACTAATATATTAAAATATTTATAATATATTAATTTATTAATAACACACTAGTAATAACATAACATTAGCATTATTAATAATATTATATTATATAAATAATAGTATAATACTATATTAATAATAAAATGATATTATTATAAAATATTAATATAATATACAACAATAACAAATTGATAAACCAAAATAATTAGATATATAATTATTTAAAAATAATATGTAATAATTATAATATAATAATAATTATATTATAATATAACTCATTAAAGTACAATATAATATTATAATACATTATACAATATTATATTGCATTATATTTAATACTTATAATACTATAATAATGTAAACTAAATATTATAACATTTTATTGATAATATATTTTGTTATAATTAATATATAATATATTAATAATATGTTTAATACTAATGTTTTAATGGGTCAAACTAGTGTTGACCAAAAATACTCAACATGATGTTTTGATAATATTTTAAGAGAAAAACACAACACCATGATGATTTTTTACAAAAACACAACAAGAAAAACACCATGGTATCCGAATGAAGCCTTACCTATCCAACTTTTATACAAGTAGTATTTAACACGTGGTTTGCACGTGATGCATATTAAGTAATAATATGAGACTAAAATATTTGAAGTCCATCTCATATTGCACTCACCCACAGCATTTTTTTAGAATGACAAAGAGGACTCAAATAGAGCCCCCAGCCACCTACTCGCCATAAATTTATTCACATTTATATTAGTTTTTCTCTTTATGAATTTACATACTTGTATAACTGATAGATTGATTTTTTTTCATATATTAGATGTCACGCCCCGAGCCCACGAGCCCGTTGGCACGAGCAAGCTGTGGGACCTACCGAGAGCAACTCGTTGTTGGCTAAAGTACACTGCCAAAATGCTAGCACTAGTTGTTCTTGAGTCTTGGGCTTTTCTATTTAAGCCACTAAGTTACAACATGATAATTGGCACATCCCAGTATCACTGCTAGACAATGTGGATTCTAGAGGTGGCTCATACGAGCTCTAGAGGTGGCTCTTATCGTATCCACACGATGTAGCACTTAATCTCGTATAACACTTAGCTCCACACTTTTGGCTGGAAACTACTCTGATACCATTTGTCACGCCTCGGGCCCACGGGCCCGTTGGCACGAAAAAGCTATGGGATCCACCGAGAGTAACTCGATGTTGGCTAAAGTACACTGTCAAAATGCTAGCACTAGTTGTTCTTGGGTCTTGGGCTTCTCTATTTAAGTCACTAAGTCACGACATGATAATTAGCACATCCCAGTATCATTGCTAGACAATGTGGACTCTAGAGGTGGCTCGATTGGTATCAGAGCCTAGGTTGTTGGTCCTTGTTAAATTAGAGATGATTCAACCAAGAAAAAAATATTATCGGATTTTGATGTTGCGAAATGGAACTTGATAATGTATTTTGAAGTACAAAAGGTGAATATCGAATTTTGATGGACATACTAGAAATATTTTGAAGTATCATGATGTAGAACACACGACGGACATGTTTATGTTGAAGCGGGACAATCGCAAGCCCAAACGCGATCTCGGTCGAGGAAAATAACTTGCTATAAAGAACGGGTCATAACTTTCAAACCGTAAGTTGGGATTGGACGAATTATATATGAAAATTACATATTTTTTGAGATGGTGCCAACCAAACTGACCGAAGTTCGGTTTGCCTCCACCAAAATTCTACTTGAAGTACAGATGCTCTTACAACAATTTGATGCAATTATGCCAGACGAACTTTCTTCCGAATTACCAATGCTTCGAGATGTTCAGCATCAGATCAACTTCATCCTTGGATCCCGGCTACCAAATATGCCACACTATTAGATGAGCCCGAAGGAAGGAGAGATCTTGCAGAAACAGGTGGATGATCTCATGCAGAAAGGCCTTATACGAGCTAGCATGAGTCTGTGTGTCGTAACAGCGTTCCTAGTCCTAAAGAAGAACGGAGAGTGGCATATGTGTCTGGATAGTAGATCTATCAATAAGATCACCGTGAAATATCGATTTCCTATCCCTCGCCTGGAAGATATGCTAGATATGTTGTCTAGATCAAAAGTGTTCTCCAAAATAGATATCAGAAGTGGTTATCATCAGATTCAAATTACAGAAAGAGATGAGTGGAAGACTACCTTCAAGACAAAAGAAGGCCTATATGAGTGATTGGTCATACCTTTTGGCCTTTCTAATGCTCTTAGTACTTTCATGTGGTTGATAAATCAGGTATTAAAATCCTTTATTGGCAAGTTCATTGTAGTTTACTTCGATGATATCTAGATTTATAGTCAGACCGAGACCGCGCATCTGGACCACTTGAGGGAGGTACTAATAGCTTTGTAGGAAAACAAGGTTTACATCAATCTGAATAAGTGCAACTTTATGACTAGTAGCCTTGTATTCCTGGGTTTTGTCGTTAGTGCATAGGGCATCCATATTGATGAAGAGAAGGTGCGTGCTATTCGAAATTAGCCTACACCGAAGACTATCAATGAAGTTCATAGTTTTCATGGCCTAACAACTTTCTACAGGAGATTTGTCAGAAATTTTAGCAACATTGTAGTGCCTATCACTGAATACATGAAGAAAGGCAAGTTTAATTGGGGGGAAGATGTGGATCATAGCTTTGCACTAATCAAGGAGAACTTATCCACCACACCAGTGTTTGCACTTCCAGATTTTCAAAAGGTATTTGAAGTTGATTGTGATGCGTCCATCATAGGAATTAGTGGTGTTATATCTCAAGAAGGACGTCCGGTTGCTTTCTATAGTGAGAAACTCAACGAAGCTCGATGGAAGTGGACCATACATGAATTAGAGTTATATGCCATAGTTTAGTCTTTGAAGCATTGGGAGCACTATTTGATCTCGCGAGAGTTTTTGCTTAATACTAACCATCGGGCTTTGAAGTCCATTAATAATCAAATTACCATCAATCGTATGCATGCTCATTGTATTGAGTTTCTACAGCATTTCACCTTTGTTTTGAAGCACAAGTTTGGGCAGCAGAATAAGGTTGGATATACACTCAGTTGGAGGGCTGGTTTGTTGGTGACTTTGTAGGCAGAAGTGATTGGATTTGAGTACCTAAAGGAGCTGTATGCAGAGGACGATGATTTTAAGGAGATTTGGAATGACTGCCAACAAAATAAATCAGTCAGAGGTTTTCATATTCAGGATGGTTATTTATTTCACGGAGATCAGCTATGCATACCTCAGAGTTCACTAAGAGAGCAGATAATTTGAGACCTTCATGCTGGTGGATTAGGAGAACATTTGGGGCGTGACAAGATGATTTCTTCCATTGAAGAACGATATTACTGGCCTCAACTGAAGAAGGGAACAGAAAAATATGTGAGGCGTTGTCCAGTTTATCAAGTCGCTAAGGGGCAGTCCCAAAATACGGGATTGTACACACTCTTATATGTTCTTGAAGCACCATGGTATGATATCTCGATGGATTTTGTATTGGGACTCCCTAGAACCCAACGAGGTATAGATTCTATTTTTTTTAATTGTTGACAAATTTTTAAAGATGTCACATTTTATTCCATGCAAAAAGATTACAGATGCTAGCAACATTATCAATCTTTTCTTTCGGGAGATAGTTCGCCTTCATGAAGTGCCAAAATCTATCACATCTGATCGTGATTCCAAGTTCTTATCCCACTTTTGGAGGACTTTGTGGCAGTGCTTTAATACTTCACTAAAATTCAGTACTGCTTACCATCCTCAAACTTACAGACAAACTGAAGTGGTGAATCGCACTCTCTGTAACCTTCTTAGATCCATCTCTGGCGATCATCCGAAACAGTGGGATCTTGCTCAGGCACATGCTGAGTTTGTTTATAATTGTATTAAGAATCGAGCTACGGGCAAGGCTCCCTTTGTGATTGTATATGGAAGGCTTCCAAATCATTACCTTAACCTAGTTCCACTACCTAAGCTTCCAAGACAGAGTGTTCCTGCAGATCATATGCCTGAAAAGATATATGCTATCCAACAGGAAGTGAAAGAGAAGATAGAGCAGTCTAATGCTAAATATAAGGCCAATGGTGATCGACATATGAGGAAGAAGATGTTTGAAAAGGGAGACATAGTGATGGTGTTTCTGCGAAAAGAGCGTTTTCCAGTGGGTACATACAACAAGTTGAAGAATAAAAAATATGGTTCATGCAAAATACTAGCGAAGATTAGTGACAAAGCTTATATCGTTGACCTTCTTTCAGATTTGGCTATTTCTCCCAGCTTCAATGTTATAGATTTGTTTGAGTATTACCCGCCAGAAGAAACAGCTCTTCATGCAAGTGTAAGCTCGGGGTCTAGCTCTTTTCAAGCAGAGGGGACTGATGTAGAACACACGACAGATATGTTTATGTTGAAGCGGGATAGTCGCAAGCCCAAACGTGGTCCAGGTCGAGGAAA
Organism: Asparagus kiusianus; assembly: GCA_022839385.1. Lineage (NCBI taxonomy): Eukaryota > Viridiplantae > Streptophyta > Magnoliopsida > Asparagales > Asparagaceae > Asparagus > Asparagus kiusianus. Next base: position 683,907 of record BQKN01065221.1, read on the forward strand.
ATAACTTGCTGTGAAGTACGGGTCATAACTTTCAAACCGTAAGTCGGAATTGGACAAATTATATATGAAAATCATGTATTTTTTTGAGACGGAGCCAACCAAACTGACCAAAGTTTAGTTTTGAGACGGAGCCAACCAAACTGACCAAAGTTTAGTTTTCTATCATCCGTTTCGTCAAATTCTCTCCGGTTTGAGAGATATCAGCGTTTTTATCAGTTTTTTACTATTTTAGTAATATTTTAGGAGTCTGTTTTGATTAGGAAACGAATCCAGTTTGATCTAAGATTTGATCGGTTGACTTCCCTAATCTTAAGGAGTCTTTTTAGGAAGAGTTTTGTTGTTTCTATTTTTGGTAAATTTGAGTCATAGTAGGAGTCTTGTTTCTTTTCTATTTAAGCAGAGTCTTGTAAGCCCTAGAGAAATAACTTTTGATCAATAAAATTTCTCTTTTCGATATTTTCTTCGTGGATTCAAAGTTCTTCGTGGATTCGAATATTATTCTTTGTGGATTCAGAGAACGCTCTTGGTGGATTCTGAAGCTAACACTTCCGAGAAGTTTAGGAAAGACTATTGGATCAAATAATTGTAGAATATATTGTGTATAAGTTCAACTATATCCTTAGAGTTATATGTTCATACAATATTGGATCATATAATTTCCTTCAGCTTTTAATTTATTTTATTAGAGTTAGTGGTTTAGATTGGGTCACATCAATCCTAAGAGGAATATGTGGCTACTCAGGTTTCGATTTTAGATTACCTGAGCAAATGACTAATATAGAGTTATCAGAGTGGCATAGCGGAAGCATGACTTGAACACAATTGATAGTCCCAATTATATATGTAAGATATACTTTTTTTAATTGGAAGTTGAAGTATAACTTATTTGTATGTGAAATAAATGGATAACAGAAAATAATTGATCGAAATGCTATTAACCTCTATCATAACTATGGTTCATTAGGAGTTAATGTGTTGAAATTAATGAATTTGGTTAAAGATATTTATTTTGATATGCCATTTGGATTAACAAATGCACTAGTTGTCTTCATGTATTTAAGCATCAAATTTTAGGCTTTAGTTGGATCTATTTATAAAGTATTAGTGATGATATATTAGAATGCTTTAAAATTAGAAGAAGTGTAGGGGGCAATCGATAATTGTTTTTGTGTGTTTGATGGAAGAGAAATTATTTGTTAAAATTGAAGGCATGTAGATTTTTCTAGAAGTGTTGGCCATCAGTCTCTTACTTACCTGATAGTCCAAAGATGGATCTGGATTAGGATGTAATTAAGTTAAGTTTGTCTTTTTGGTCTTATGACTCGTTGCATGAACTTTTGTTCTTAAGGTGTTTCGTTGATATTAATAGCTCCAGATGTCCTGATGTTGGGCAAATAGGTAATGTTGATGCTTGATATCAAACAACCAATTAATTCATAAGAAGATTGTTACGGGGTTATGAAAGATGATGGAGAGGATCTCTTCATTTCCCGACTTTATGTCTCACCACTGAGTTAGAGTTTGCGATCTGCACAGAAGAAGTCGTGAGAGGGCGGGGTGATGATTCCCCCGTGGTACCTCCAACGATCAAGTCAGTTGATGAACTTAAGCTTGAATGGGGTATGTAAGGTTTGATTTTGCTTATGTATACCAAGTATAGGATCGTGACCCTCAAGAATAGAGTGTGCTCTTATAAAAATTTGCGAAAGCTTTACACTTAAACACTAGAGGGTGAGTTTGCAAAGTAGATTATAAATTACAAAGAAAGAATGATAATCTTAGAAAATGAACATCACAAACACAATCATGTATACTGGTTCCACCTCTCTGGTGTACATCCAGTCCCCAAGCAAATTCCGCTTGAGAGTTTCTACTATGATTTTAAAACATTATAAAATCAAAAGCAAACCTGACCAATTTGCAAGACCATGCAAATTACAAATCCAATTGACAAGACCATACCAATTGCCACCCAACCTCTAAACCAAGAGATCAACTCTCTCAAACCTGAGAGAAATCCTTTTTGAAGCAAGAACACAATTGATCCTATAAACCTTGAATATGTAGTGAAGTGCAGCTTGTGGCTTAGGATTCTTTTAACTCTCTGAATATTGCCTATACACAATCTCTAAGAATGATTGAAACCAAGGCAATATCAGAAACACTCTTTTTCTAAACACTTAGCATAAAAATCTGGAAAACTAGTGAGTGAATATGCACAAATGTTTGATCTTATATGTATAAATTAGTTGTGCAAATTTCTAAACTTATAACCTATTTATAGCCCTTGAAAAGACAAGTTTTCAACCCTAAAAACGTACACAAAACGGCTATAAACAGTCACTTATTCAAAATCTAAAATCTGAAAAAACTACATCTGTAGTCGACTACAAGTCATAGTAGTTGACTACACTGAGTCTAAACAGACTCTGTGAAGTCAGAAAATTGCTTAGTTGTCGATTACAAGGCATAGTAGTCGACTACACTGTAAACTCACAGATTCTAAAATTTTCTCTTCAGTATTTTGACTATAATTTTCTCATCCGATATCAGAATAAAATGATTTAAGATTTGTTGGAAAGCTCTTGAAGAGACCTATAGCTTTGATCTTTTGATTTTTTTCCAGATTCTAATTGATAAGGGGTATAAATAAAATGTTTTAAAACTCACTCAATATCTATAAACTCTAATGGCTAACATAGGGGATTTGTATTGTTAACCAACACACTAAGCATATGTTAGTATGTTCTAATACTATGTGTGTGCATGTGTATGAGTGATCAAGGCTTGTACAAATTTCTAAGCAAAGAAAATATAAAATTATATTTTGACAATAAAGTATATCTTCTTCTTTGCTTCATTTTACCTTAAACACATCTATGTCTTGAGTATCTCTTTGAATATAATTGTTGATATAGCTCTGATACTGCAAAACAAATATTAGCACATAATACACACAACATATAATATTTGTTATCATCAAAATAAACTAATCTTGGGATCAAGATTCCTAACATTCTCCCCCTTTTTGATGATGACAAATATATGTTATTAAAATATAAAAAATTTAATCCCCTTGCATAAAATCATTAAATAAAATCTTTTACTCCCCCTGCATCAAAGCATTAGTAAAAAATTTAAAATTTTCTATATAATAACTCCCCCTTTGTCATTAACAAAAAGATAAACATAATTCTAGTTAAAATTTTCTTTTCCCGGGTACCTTAATAAAAATATTAAGCAATTGAGTACCCTTTTATATTATATCATTAGGATTAGCTCTTAGGAATCCAAATCCACTTGGAATTTGGTTTCCATTTATTAACATAAGTGTAATTCTTTGAATTGCAAACTTCATACATATAAGATAAAATATTATCATTATCATGAATATTCAAATTCTTAGGAATCCATATATACTTATTTTGTTTAGCATGAATATCCTTATTATTATTCTTCAAAACATAATCATTCTTTGTAAAAATACTTAGGAACAAATCCAATGTCAAAATGATTGTTTGAAGATTTTTGAAATGAGAGCAAATTATTCAAATTCTATTTACTTTTATTGAATTTACTAACATTCAAACATATATCATCATATTTTAATTTAATAGAAGAAATATCTTTATCTAAAACATTAATGCGAATTTTTAAAGTATTGCATTCTGATTTTAGATAAACATTCTCATTAGTCAAAATATGATTTTTTTAAGCAATGAATTATTTTCCTCTTTCAATTCAATTACTTGAGAATAAGAAATAGTATAAGAATTAAAATTAGAAATTTCTTCAAGTAATCTTTTATTTTCACCATTAAGAAAATTATGTGAAGCCTTTAATCTCAAAAAGGTTTTATATAATTCATTGAAAGCATCTAAAAGCTCTTCATTGTCACTTACTTCATCTTGCGTCATAAAACATATATGAGCGCTTTCTTTTTCTTCGATTTCTTCATCCGAAGACGAATCATCACTATAATCCCATGTAACCGTCAAAGCCTTCCTTTTCTTGTTGAATTTTATAGACTTTGACATTGATTTTAGAAGGTGACAATCATTCTTCATATATCCTAGCTTATTGCAACCATAACAAATGAAATTATTATTAGTATCTTTAATATTACTTGTACCTTCATAAGTTACATCGAGTGTGTACCAAATATCATATGCGGATGTGGCTATTGACACCCCATTCTTGTCAAGAGCACAAAATAAGATATTCATTGCTTTAGAATCCAAGTTTGGATTGTTCCTTTGAGATGTAGTCCATTCCGTGAAAGGAGTGGTTGGCTTCTCATATTTTGTTTCCACAATGCTCCAAAGTTTACAGCCAATTGATTGAAAGTAAATCTTCATTCGGCACTTCCAATAGTTATAGTTCAATCCATCGAATATTGGTGGACGATTTGTAGGATGACCTTCTTTGAATTGTGATGTATTTGTAGATGTCATCTTTCACTTTGCTCTGATACCAAATGTAGGGTCTGATTTTGTTTATGTATACCAAGTGTAGGATCGTGACCCTTAAGAATAGAGTGCGCTCTTATAAAAATCTACGGAAGCTTTACACTTAAACACTAGAGGGTGAGTTTGCAAAGTAGATTATAAATTGTAAAGAAAGAATAACAATCTCAGAAAATAAACATCACAAACACAAGCATGTATACTGGTTCCACCTCCCTGGTGTACATCCAGTCCCCAAGCAAATTCCGCTTGAGAGTTTTCATTATGATTTTAAAACCTTACAAAATCAAAAGTAAACCTGATCAATTTGCAAGACCATGCAAATTGTAAACCCAATTGACAAGACCATGTCAATTGCCACCCAACCTCTAAACCAAGAGATCAACCCTCTCAAACCCGAGAGAAATCCTTTTTGAAGCAAGAACACAATTGATCCTATAAGCCTTGAATATGTAGTGAAGTGCAGCAGTAGCTTAGGATTCTTTTAACTCTCTGAATATTGCTTATACAATCTCTAAGAATGATTGAAACCAATGCAATATCAGAAACTCTCTTTTTCTAAACACTTAGCATGAAAATCTGAAAATCTAGAGAGCGAATATGCACAAATATTTGATCTTATGTGTATAAATTCGTTGTGCAAATTTCTAAACTTATAACCTATTTATAGCCCTTGAAAAAAGATAAGTTTTCAACCCCTAAAAACGTACACAAAACGGCTATAAACAGTCACTTATTCAAACCCTAAAATCTAGAAAAATTACATCTGTAGTCGACTACAAGTCATAGTAGTTGACTACACTAAGTCTAAACAGACTCTGTGAAGTCAGAAAATTACTTAGTAGTCGACTACAAGGCATAGTAGTCGACTACACTCTAAACTCACAGATTCTAAAATTTTCTCTTCAGTATTTTGACTATAACTTTCTCATCCGATATCAGAATGAAGTGATTTAAGATTTGTTGGAAAGCTCTTGAAGAGACCTATAGCTTTGATCTTTTGAGTTTTTCCAGATTCTAATTTATAAGGGGTATAAATAAAATATTTTAAGACTCACTCAACATATATAAACTCTAATGGCTAACATAGGGGATTTTTATTGTTAACCAACACACTAAGTATGTGTTAGTATGTTCTAACACTATGTGTGTGCATGTGTGCGAGTGATCAAGGCTTGTACAGATTTCTAAGCAAAGAAAATATAAAATTATATTTTGATAATAAAGTATATCTTCTTTTTTGCTTCATTTTGCCTTGAACTCATCTATGTCTTGATTATCTCTTTAAATATAATTATTGATATAGCTCTGATACTACAAAATAAATGTTAGCACATAATACACACAATATATAATATTTGTTATTATCAAACTAAACTAATCTTAGGGTCAAGATTCCTAATAGAGTATAGAACTATGTGTTCTTATGCTATGTACATTAGAGATGATGATCTCTGAAATTAAGGTTAGGAGGAGAGTTTAGATTGCGAACCTTTGAGATCGTGAACCCTTTGGCTATGGCGAATAGCATCGGCATATATAGAGGATACCAAGAGCAGATTGGTCATTTTAGCCATGCAAATAGTAGTGACAAAATGTGAGCTGGAAGGTGAGTCATCCTTTGCTCTACATATGTCGGTTGGTGACAGGAAGAAGATCACTTCGGCCTCGATTTGAGGAGCGATCGATGGGACGTAAGCTGATAAGCGGGGTGATGATGCATTGTCTTTGAGTAGACATGATCTGACTTGTTGTCAGGATGGATAAGCTTTAGTGAAGTTATCTTCTAGCTTCGCTAAGAAGCAATGTCCCTCATAATAGGACTCGTGAGGAGATTCGACTCGTTGAGAGGAGTGACAACTTAAGGATTGCTAGCTGAATGGAGTCAGGTGATGACTCGTTGAATCTACTAGGCTCTTGGCAAGTTGATTGCTATGAGAGAGCCGACTGGTGTAGCCTTTCGAGCTGACATTGATGAATGTCGACTCGCCTGGTCGGCTGAGTCAGACTACTAGCTGATCTCTGTCTATCTCTTATGTCGGTCGAGATGTCGACTCATCACGTCATATATCTAGAAATAGTTATACCCCATAACAGTTGGCCCCTTTCGCTTGGAGTCGGCTTTAGCCGAGTACAAGTGAAATGTGTTAGACCCTAAGGTTGCTATGAAAGAACCCTAGAGGAGGGGTGAACAAGGTTTATGCTAATCTAATCCAATTTTATCCCAATTTAAAACTTATTAACAAATATGTTCTTGCAAGATGATATACAATTACTTATGAGTAAGAATATGCAATATGAACAAAGGTGATATATCCTAGCAATGAGATATACTATATGATGTATGCAATGATATATAAACTATCACAAGGGTGAAACAAACAAGATGTAATAGGCTATAAGATGAACAGTTATAAGTGCGCTAATGCAAACCAAACATGCTATATGTTCACGAGGTTCGGACCTTCCGTCCTACGTCCCCACTCCCCACTCTCGAGGAGAATCCACTACACAACCCGGTTTGAAAGCCGGAACTTCTCTACACACTCGGTTTTCTAGCTAACCGAAAACTCTACACACTCGGTTATCAAGTCAACCGACAACTCTCACAAATCCTCACAATGTACATACACAAGCTACAACCTCAAGTGTTGGTCCTCACGTATCGACTCCCTCAAGTTCTTGGAATTATCACCTCTCATAAGGCCACCGACGCCACTCCTCTTGGTATCGACTCCGTCCTTACCACACACTCCTCTCGGTGTACAAGTGTATTACAAAGTGATCCTCACAATTAGGCACAAATACAAATAAATTTTTTCTCTATAATGGATGAGAACACAATGAAAGCCTCACACTCTAAGTCACACAATCCCACAGCCCAAATTATACTAAGTATGAAAATACAATAAGCTCAATGGTTATGTGTGTATAAAGAGATAAATAAAATTAACTAAACTCAATATAAACACTAGCTTAATAAAATGATAATCAAACAATAAAATGTAAAGCTAGATTGAGTTTAGAAAACTTCTCCAATAAATAACAAGAGTGGGAGAGAGAGAGATGATTTGAAGCTCAAACACCAAAGATTATCTCCTCAAGCCCTTGTGAAATTATCTTCACAAACGAAACTCTTAAACAAGGCTTAAACACCTTTAAACAAACTTTAAACCATTGTTAAGCTTTTTTAAAACATTCTCTTGGATAACTAAAAAATTAGAGTAATGGGGTATTTATAGGAACCCAAAACTTCAGCAAAAACCCCAAGAAAAAGACCAAAAAAGCCCTCAGAAAACACTGTTGGAAACTAGCCGTTACTGTGCAACGGCTCTTTCATAAGTCGACTTATGAGTCGACTCATGAGTCGACTTATGAGTTGACTAATGAGTCGTCTTATATGAGTCAAATCAGCAAAAAAAAAATCACAGCTCTGCTGCACTTCGAGAGTCGACTTATGAGTCGACTAATGAGTCGACTAAACATGCACAGACCTAAAGTGCACAGAAAAACTTAACTTTAAACTAGGTTTAAAAATATCAAATAAATTCTAAAAAATATAAAACTTTAGAAAATGATTGTAAATATGATAATAAACATGTTACAAAAACTGGTTTTCAAAAAGGACTTCCCAAATGAGAAATGTTATTATTTTATAAAATAGTCCAAAACATGAAAATATGAACACATGAGTTTTGACATTTTAGCTTAACTATGTTTTGAAATATTACAAAATAATTTTGTAGACCTAATAAAAGATGTATATGATTATTGCTAAGTCTATAAACCAAGAAAACAATATTTTCACAAAAATACTTGTTTTGCAAACTTTCAAAACAATAAACATGATTTCATTGAACAAAATAAAATTGATATTGATGAAATCATATGTAAGCATATAAACATGAAACAAAAATGTATTTTCCAATTATATTCAATTGTTTCATATTTAAACTTGAAAAACCAAAACAATAAATATGAAAGATGTAATTTCATATTTATATAAACTTGGAAACAAAAACATGTATGTATACATATACCTATATATATCAAAACTAAATTTTGTATATATATATATATATAACTATATATATACAAGGAAACCAATATAATGTGTGTGTATATATGATTGAGCTTAAAGTACTAACACACATAATATAAACCTAAACTAATGTTACCTAAGCTTGATCTTGATCTTCAATAAGCTTGACTTAGTACACATTACGGATGAAGCTCGAACTTGGATCTTCAACTTGAATTGCATATGCTTCAACCATTATTCCACCAACCTCCATTTGATATGATCGATATAGCGCAATCTATCCATCCTCCAACACGTTGTTTGTCTACAATAAATAGAAATATACAAATACTAGACAAACAATATTAGTAGTAAATTGTTTGTTAAACATCATCAAAACAAAGAGGCCAACAAAATGAATAAAGCTCTAGACTGAAGTTAAGGCTATTGATTGCTTTGTAGCATTGCTCTGATTGAGCGAATCAAGTGGTAATTCTTGAGCTGGCCGTGTTGTGTCGACCCGAATGTTACGAGTCAGCTTGACAACTGGCTCATATTGCGCCTACTACGGGCAAGATGCTCGGGTCTTGGTCGATGAAGACTGGCAAATTGAAGTACTTTGAGTCTTTTTGCTGAAGATGACCGGACAATTGAACTTCATGCCTTGGGTTTACTCATGATGATACCAAGGTCTTAATGGTAGGATGATGATTCTGAGGTTGGGCCTCATGTTGGACCTAAGTTTTCATAATCCTCGTATGGTCGAGAGGTAACTGTAGGAGTTGACCATAGAGTCATGCCTTAGGTTTACCCTGAGAAGGAACCAAGGTCTTGACCATGATGATCGATGACAGCCAGAGGAATCGATCATATGTTGTGCCTTGGGCTTATCTTGATAAAGAGCCAATGGCTTTGAAATCCGACTGAGGAGTCGTTGCTCCTTGGATTTACCCTGAAGAGGAACCAAGGTCTTGACCATAATAATTGATGAGAGCCGAAGGAATTGACCATATGTTGTGCCTTGGACTTACCTTGATAAAGAACTAAGGGCTTTGAAATCCGACTAAGGAGTCGAACCACCTAGGCTCTTGAGAAACGACTAGGTTTTCCCCTAAGCCTGAGAGATGACTATAGGAGTCGGCCAAAGGGTTGTGCCTTGGGCTTATCCTGATGAGGAGCTAAGGTCTTGGAATCCGATTGAGGAGTCAAATGCCTAGAACTGCAAGGAGAATTGACTAGGGCTTCCCCTATGAGCGAGAGACGATTGTGGGAGTCAGCCAAAGGGTTGTGCCTTGGGCTTATCCTGATGAGGAGCCAAGGTCTTGCATCAGGGTGCCAAAAGCACGGCTATGAAGGTCTCTGTAGCCTTAGCAGCCACCTTGTATGCTCGGGCATCTTCCATGTCCATGTATCCATGAGCTCTGGCCATCAATTGCTCATAATTAGCGACTGGTTTCTTAGCAAGAGAGTCGGCCAACTCATTACTCTACAAATCAGCGACGAGTGCTGATATGGCGACCATACTCCCTGAGTCGTCGACTTCTAGCCTCTTGGCTTGGAATCTCTTAAAGTAGGCCCGAAGGCTATCTTCTGGACCCTGCCTCATTTGGATCAGCACATGAGGGGGAAGCTTTCGCTTGGCATCAGCTAAGAAATAGTGGATGAACTTTCGACTAAGCTGTCAAAACTTTCTGATGGATCTCTTCTCGAGAGTGTTCCACCAGAGCTTACCACTCCCAGAAAGAGTGATAGGAAAGCACCGACAGAAAATTGCTTTTGAGGCTTGGAGCATACTCATCACATCATAATAATTCTAAACATGCTTGGAGGGGTCTCCCTCGCCCTTATATGTCTCTATGCAAGGCATTTTGAATTTCTCACATGGGACATTCATAAGGTTGTCTGAATGGGGGTTGTCACTCCCAAAGACGCTTGTGATCGGTCTGTTGACTCAATCGTATCTATAGGCTCTAATGGTTGCTGAGGGGACTGGAGAGGTACGGTGGCGGAGAGTCATAGAGATTGCTTCTTGCGGCTATGGAAGCCGACTGAGAAGCTCATTGGAGAAGGTAGTAAATTGTTCTTGGTAGGGTTGAGAAATCATACGAGCTATTGCTTCAAGCTGGGCTTGAGTAGCATAACTCTGATGAGGTCCTCTAGGACGAGATTGCTTAGCTCTATCTTCAGAACCAGGCATATTCTCTCAAAAAAAAGAAGACCCCACGGTGGGCGCCAAACTGTTGATGCTTGATATCAAGCAGTCAATTAATCCAGAAGAGAATTGTTGTGGGGTGATGAAGGATGATGGAGGAGATCTCTTCTTTTCCCGACTTTATGTCTGGCCTCTGAGTTAGAGTTTGTGATCTACACAGAAGAAGTCATGAGAGGGCAGGGTGATGATTCCCCCATGGTACCTCCAACGATCAAGTCGGTTGATGAACTTAAGCTTGAGTGGAGTATAGAACTATGTGTTCTTATACTATGTGCATTAGAGATGATGATCTCTGAAATTAAGGTCAAGATGAGAGTTTAGATTGTGAACCTTTAAGATCGTGAACCCTTTGGCTATGGCGAATAGCATCTGCATATATAGAGGATACAAAGGGTAGATTGGTCATTTTGGCCATGCAGGTGGCGGTGACAAAGTGTGAGCTGGAAGGTGAGTTATCCTTTACTCTACATGTATTGGTTGGCGACATGAGGAAGATCACTTTGCCCTCGATTTGAGGAGCGATCGATGGGACGTGAGCTGATAAGCGACGTGATGACGCATGGTCTTTGAGTAGACATGATGTGACTTGTTATCAAGATGGATAAGCTTTGGAGAAGTTATCTTCTAGCTTTGCTGAGAAGCAATGTCCCTCATGATGGGACTCACGAGGAGAGTTGACTCGTTGAGAGGAGTGACGACTTAAGGATTGCTAGCTGAATGGAGTCGGGTGAAGACTCGTTGAATCTACTAGGCTCTTGCAAGTTGCCTGCTGCGAGAGGGCCGACTGGTACCGCCTTTCGAGTCGATATTGATGAATGTCAACTCGTCTGGTTGGCTGAGTCGGACTGCTAGCTAATCTCTGGCTATCTCTCTTGTCAGTCGAGATGTCGACTCATCAGATCATATATCTGGAAACAGTTGTACCCCATAACAGGTAAATTATTTTGATTGACCGGCAAGTGGAAAAGAATTAATTTTGAGTTGAAAAAAAATAGTTGATGTATATTATAATCTTTATGATTACTTGATTTGTAAAGTATAGTGATGCTTCTAAAGATTGTTTTAGGTGTTTTCTTATAAATGAGAAGTTAAACGCATAGGTACCTATTATCTTGAATTCCTTTTCATTAAATATTTGGAAACTTTGTCAATGTGAGAAGACAGGTGTCATCTATGTTTGTCATAGGAGCCTTTAGGTATACTTTGACCATGAAAGAGATAATATATGATGAGAAGAAAACACTTAGAGCTGATGGTAAATTATAAGCTTAATATTTTATTATCTTAGACAGATGAATGTGCAGACCTATTAAGCTCTTAACTAAAAGGTTACATCCTATATTACTATTCTGATCATTAAATGTATGTATTAGAAAAATTTCCGCCACACACACACACAAA
>BQKN01065221.1:736006-770211 GCA_022839385.1 Asparagus kiusianus
CAATCTTGATCTTCATTGTAGCTTAACTTGGTACACGTGCGGATGAAGCTTGAACTTGATCTTTAACTTGAATTGTATAGGCTTCAACCCGACATTCCGCCAACCTCCATTGGATATCATCGTTGAAGCACAATTCCATCCATCCTCCAACTACGTTGTTTGTCTACAATACATAGGAATACACAAACACTAGACAAACAACATTAGTAGTAAATTGTTTGTAAATCATCATCAAAACAAGAAGGCCAACACTACCGTGTTCATCCTTGGTGACGTCTATCTTCTAAAAAAAATTCCACACATCAGATCTCGGCCTTTTAGGAGCTCTTGGTGTAGATTCGTCGCCACCGGATTCGGGATTAACACCGGCAGCATTGGTAGGAGTAGCTATTGTAGGACTCATTTCAAGATCGGTAGGAGATAGGTTTTGCTCTTCATAATCAGATTCGGAAGCCATTTGATAGAAGGATTAGTAGGTATAATAGATTATTAGAGAGTATAAGATTGTATAAAAGAGTATTAGAGAGTAGTAGATGAGTTTTGGTGTGAGGAGAAGAAGTAAAAAACCCCCCTCTATTTATAAAGGCAGCCTCCTAGGCAAATGACCAAAAAATCCTCAGAAAATAGCCGTTTTTGACCGTTTTAGGGGCAAAACTGTCAAAACGGCCAATATGCCCGGACCGGCCATAACAGTCACTTCTGTGATCGTTTTCGCCAAACGGTCATCTCTGGTTACCGTTGGTGCCAGGTCGGGCCAAGCTGACCCAGCCCAGCCCCGGACTTTGCCCATAACGGTCACCCAGGATAACCGTTGCGGCCGGGTCGGGCTCCGGGTTCGGGCCGCGCGGCCCGGTGTTCTGTGCCCGGCTGGCACTGTACCGGGCCGAGCCCGGGCTCGGGTCGGCCGCCGTCGAGAAGGCCCATACCTAAGCTCTGACTCGGGTCTGACCCGGGTTTTTGGGCCTCGGGCCGGCGGGCTTTTTGGACAGCCCTAGTTGGGTGTAGTTACAAACATAATAGTTTATGTGACTTAAGTAGCAACAGACCCTTAGTGCATGCAATTTGCCCAGTTTTTAAATTTGATTATTTATGGTGACTGTTGATTAAGTCCTGTTACTAGGGCTTTTACATTATTATTATATTAGTTATGAGAACATAGAAAAGAGTAGTAATAAATTAATGATAAAAAGGAGTAGCATCCGCCTCTTGTGAAGTTGTGCTCCACCTCTAACACAAATATGCAGGGATTTTTTTTCCTTTGCAAGTATTAGGAGACTAATAAGCGAACTAGTTGATTCTTTCACCATATTAAATGATAGACAAGTATGGATCACGAATTCAACGTTGTTTGGTGGAAATCTATATTAGTCATCTTAATTTCACTGTCAATCTGTTCATTGGAAAGTAGTTGGATCATCCATTGGAATGGTTCATCGTGTAACTCAGTCAAAGGGTATTTACTTTTGACTATATCCCATGGAAACAACAAAAGTAATTACTTCAACAGTTGAAGGTGGATTTTTTTTATTTATATGTAACTATCTCCGCCTTAAAGGATATAAAACTAGGTAATTGTGCGGATAAACCCCTTCTATTATCGTTGTTTCGAACTTGTTACCCCTCCAGTTTAGTTTTGTAAGTAGACCCCTCAGAAAGAAATTTTGTTTTACTATGTTACACTCAAGAGGGACTACATGTCAAAAAAAAAAAAACTTTTGACAAAGTGAGGTGTGTCAGTCCACAAAGAGAATGTATTGTTCCTATAAGTACCGCCCGCATACAAGCAGACAGTTCTGACATTCGACGTGAAAAAATGGTTAAATTGACCCACAATTAACGGCTCAGAATCACCCACCACATATATGTGCTTCTGATAAGATGTGTGGTCCAAAGAGCATTAGACAATGCAATCTCCAACTTCTGCTCTCAACTTTCTCCAAATACTCATGTTATTGTAAATGATAGGAAAGGATCCGTTAAGAAAAGGTTAAATTTTAGGAGTTTTGCGAGACACCATTAAGTTCAAGAGGGTCAAGTAAGGCAAACAGAGTTTGGGGGTTATGTTAAACCCCGAAACTTCAGGTGGTTATGTGAAATTAACCTATTTTTCTACATAAGATCCTCTACATGATATTTTCAAATTGTTTTACCAAGTCCAGCCAACTTATTACCCCAAGGAAGGAAAAAAAAAAGATGTAGAAGTCACACCATCACTTCAATCCAAATATTATCCACAATAATCACAACAACAAGGTATACAATTTCTATAGCTAAAAATTATATTCCATTTCACAATACACCAATGACTACCTGAGCTCGGTGGGGAGAATATGTTCACATTACACAGCCAACTTATTTCAACACAAAGCAATAGGCAAAGACACAGTATCAATTGGACCCAACAATTACAAACAATGAATGCTTTAGGTCTGATGAACTAACACACTACTTGCTCTGAAGCCTGTGAGTAAAAGCCTGCAGAGATAACAGGATTTGCTTCAATTTTTCTTTGGTTTCAGGATCGATCAAATTTCCATCACTGTCGAATTTCTGTGGGGGCTCGAATGCTTTGACGAATAGCTCTGGTTTATTGATGAAGTGAAGATTAAGAAAAACTCCAACTTGGCGAAGATGGTACTGGGATCTTCCTCCACCAAACCCACCGCCAGCACTCACGATGGCAGCGGGCTTGTCGTCCCAAACATTCGGTGCTCGGGATGCCCAATCAATAGCATTCTTTAAAGGACCTGAAAATTTGCTGGAAATAGAAAACATAAGAACTGAGAAATGTAATAGATGTACCTTATGGTAGTCAGCAGATGAACAATGAATTTGGATGCTGAGAGAAAGAGTTCTTGGTATGTGCGCATAGAGTAAAAGAAACTTTTTTTATAACCAAACTAAGATGTATTCGATTAGAGATGTTGTCCACTAAGGTAATTTAGATTAAGATGCTTTCATTTTTATCAGTTTACAGTCCGCTTTACCAGGCGTATGCTCATGCCTTAATAATTAGGGTAACTGCAGATACACCCCCTGCTAATTTAGGGTAATTGCAGATAAACCCCCTTGGGCCATTAAGGAGTTGGTCACTTGTTACTCATAAACTGTTTTATTATCACTTCGACCCCCTATATCCAAGTGACACGTGTAGATATCAGTGAGCTAACTCCATTTAGGCGACACGTGTAGATAACAGCGAGGGAGGGTGATACAAGACGTCGTGCGAGCACATTTGATCGCAGAATTATCAAAAGTGGGTTTTAAGAAGAAAACAGTAAAACACACAAAACAATTCAATTGGCCAAGGAAAATAATCTTCTCTAGATTATGAAGAATAAAAGATTACAAAATCTCTCTCACAATCTCTCTAGAATAAAGAACTTCTCTTTCCTCTTTTAAACTCTAATCTCCTGTTTAGAAACCCTAAACAATCCATATTTATATGTCAAACAACGTGGGTAACAAAGTGGTAAATAACCAATACAAACCCAACCAGGATTCGCCATCAAAACAGAATCCAGATCGGCCCAGGAAACACGATCCGGTCGACCGATGTACCACTATCGGTCGACCGGTCATCCCCTATCGGTCATCCGACAAAAGTGCGTCGGTCGACCGACCAGAGCCTTTTCACCAGTTTCCTGATTTTCGTCGTTTTTCTGATTTTGACCGTTTCTGCCGCCATCCGCGGCTCCTCCCACACTTCTATTCTCAAGCTACCATGAAAATCATCTATCATCAAGCTCCAATGAGGATCACTAAGTTCCCGAAGCAGAGAAGATACACCCGTATCATGGCTCCCCCTTTAAGAACTTGAAGTTTCTTTCAAATTAGAACTTCAGCTAAGGAAACTCTCGAACTCCTCCTTCTTTGTTGAACCACTTGGCCTTGTTAGGAACCTGACCTTGACGTCCAACCAAAAACGACTCCTTCATCCCCCGTCTAGTCGTGGTTACCTTCCGCTCCAAAATACAATCCTCTTCTAACGGCTCTTCTCTTTCAAACCATAAGTCTTTAACATGCGACAATATCACCTTGTCGTCACCCTCATCGTCCAGCAATGGAGGCTCGAACAACTTTAAGTGTTCGGCATTAATCACCGAATACATGCCTAAGGTGGCATATCCAACTTGAAGACGTTGTCACCGATCTGATCGAGAATTCGAAACGGACAATACCGTATAGGCTTCAACTTCTTTCCTTCTCCCTTTAGCCGCTTATTACCTAACTTCAACCACACCGTCACCTTTGTCGAAATTACAAGGAACTCAATGTTGATCATGTTTCGTCTTGTACTTCGCTTATGACTTCTTCAATTGTGATTTGACCGTAGCGTGAATCTGTGCAATCTTCTCCAGAAATCGCTGAGCTTTTTGCCTTTCACTCACTTCTTTGCCGTCGGCCGTAGCTGCACTAGAAAATACTAAATCGAACGGATTTGGAGGTAAGAACCCGTAACATGTCTCAAACGATGACTTTCCCGAAGATCTATGAATCGCCCTGTTGAAAGCAAACTAAAGATATGGTAAGCTCTCATCCCAAATCTTAGGATGCCTGGAATTATACCCCTGCAACATGTGAACAATAATCTGGTTAACTACTTCTGTTTGTCCGTCTGTTTGTGGATGAAAGGCCGTGTTTTTCTTCAATCTGGTGTCCATCAAACTCCACAAAAAATCCCAAAAGTGCCCGAGGAACCTGCTATCCCGATCCGAAATAATCGAATTCGGCAAACCAAAGTGTTTCCACACATGCTCAAAGAACAATTACGCTGCACCCGCTCCCGTCACGGTCTTCTTGTAAGGGATCAAGATCACCATCTTGCTAAACCGATCCACCACAACGAACAAGTAATCATGCCCGTGTTTGG
This sequence comes from Asparagus kiusianus, assembly GCA_022839385.1. Taxonomy (NCBI): domain Eukaryota; kingdom Viridiplantae; phylum Streptophyta; class Magnoliopsida; order Asparagales; family Asparagaceae; genus Asparagus; species Asparagus kiusianus. The sequence goes on from BQKN01065221.1 coordinate 740,880, forward strand.
TCGTTGGCAACCCTCCTAAAATATCCATAGAAATAACTCTCTCACGGTATAGAAGGCAATGGCAACGGTAGATACAATCCCTTCTTTTTGTTAGAAGGCTTCGATATGTAACATAGCTTACGCCCTCCAACATACTTGGTGACATCCTCTAACATCTTTGACCTAAAGAAATGGTGTCGTGTAGATTGAGAAGCGTTTTCTGAATTCCAAAATGACCTTGCACACGTGATGTATGTGCCTCTCTAATCCACTGTAACCAATCGCCATCCTCCGGAATGCAAAGTGATGTCCCACGATACAACAAATCATCTGCTCCGAGCTCATACTCCCCCTTCTGACCAGCTTTCACCTGCTCGAACACACTGCTGAAATCTCTGCTGAATGTGTACATTTGTACATACTCCAAAGAAACCAAAGACTGAATACGCGTCACCACCAAAAAAAACTCTCACTGAAGGTCGATATAGCATATCGGGCAACTTGTTAGTCGTCCCCTTCTTGTACCTAATGATGATGTTGAACGTCATCAAATAGGACATCCACTTCATATATCGTGCCTGCTGTAGCTTCGTCTGGGCATGTAGAAACTCCAATGGCTTATGATCCGAGTGCACAACCACCTCCTTACCTAACAAGTACACCCTCTTATGCTTGATCGCCTAGTAGAACGTATAAAACTCATTATCATAAGTTAGATAGTTCTGAATAGCACCTGTAAACATCTCAGAATGGTACTCCACCGGTTTCTCATCATGTATCAACACAACGCCCATAGTATAGCTAGAAGCGTCAGTCTCTACCTCGAAGGTCCTCTGCAAATGAAGCAATGCCAACACCGGTGCCTCAGAGTTTTTCCTCTTCAGTAACTGAAAAACCTCCTTATGCACCCTCCCCCATTCAAACTGAACATTCGCCTTAATAAGGCAATGTAAAGGTGTCGCATAAGTAGAAAAATGTTGAATAAACTTGCGCAAATACTGACAAGCCCCATGAAGCTTCTCACCTCTGTTACTGTCCTAGGCATCGCCCACTTCATGATCATCGCCATCTTGCTTGGATCTACCCTACGCTGGCTTTTCCCATAATGAAACCGAGATACACCAACACGTCCTTCCCATATTTGCACTTCTTCCGATTCAGCTTCAACTGACCGTCCCGCAACACTTCAAACACCTTCTCAACATGAACTAAATGCTCCTCCCAGGTCTTGTTGTACACCAAGATATCATTGAGATAAACTACCACAAAATCCTCTATAAAAAGTCGCAACAAATCATTGATGAGTCTCATAAAGATCGTTGGAGCGTTGCATAACCCGAACGGCATCACCAACCACTCGAACAGGCTCTGTTTGGTCTTGAACGCGGTCTTCCAAGTGCCATCCTCCCGAATCCCCACCTGATGGTAACCAGACTTAAGATCCAATTTTGTGAAGAACCTCGCTCTTTCCAACTGATCCATAAGATCATTGATTTGTGGTAGTGGGTAATGATTATTAACCGTTATCTTGTTGAGCGCCCGGTAATCCACACACATGCGTCAGCCTCCATTTTTCTTGGGCACCAACAACACTGACGACCCGCAAGGCGAACAACTCGGCACTATCACTCCCGTCTCCAGAAGCTTCTGAACTTGCTTCTTTATCTCTTCGGACTCCTGTATGGATATGCGGTAAAGACCTATATTCGACAAAGAACTCTCTCCCGTCAACATAGTCTCGTGGTCCACACTCCGTCTTGGTGAAAGTCTAATGATCTCTGAAAACAAGTCCGCATACTTGACCTTCAACCTGTCGAGATCTCCCTCCTGAAGCTTGCTCAAACATACTCTACTCAGCTGCTCCTCATAAGGCCTAATAAACAATAAAACAAACTTCTTGCTTGCATCCACTAGCCTTTTCGCCTGAGTCACCGTCACCAAGCTCGTCTCCTGTGGAAGAGATGTCGAATGAAATATGAACTTCTCACCGTCTTTGGTGAATGTGTTCTTCTGAGCCCGTCTTTCATAGATTATGTATCGATCCCACAAATAGGATTGCCTAGTATCAGTGTTTTTAAAGGCGCTCTCGGGCGATCGCCTCGGGCGCAAGGCGCTGCGGCGCAGTGAAATAGCGCCCCGCACCTCGTGCGGGGCGCTACACTTGCGCCAAGCGCGCGCCCTAGAGCGCCCGAGAGCGCTTCGCCTATGTAAGGAAGGCGAGCGCCTCCGTTTTCAGCGCGATTGGCTTAAGAAATCGCGGGCTATCGGGTAGAAACCCGACTCAAGCTTAAACCCAAAAGGGTGAAAACAGATCTAACCTGTTACAGCAAAGAATTAGGGCTTTTTCAGCGTGATTGGCTTCTCCGATAGTTCCTCTCCCCTTCAACTTCGTGTTCTCCGACAGTTCCTTTTGATTCCAGTTCGGCGACTTCTTGAGAGCAACGAGAAGCCCCGACGAGCAGCCAGCGGTGAGAACGAAATTGCAGGAGGTAATTTTTTTCTTTTTTTGCCTTTTTTTCTTTTCTTTTCTTCGGTCTTTTTCTTCGGCTTCGTGTTCTCCGACATTTCCTTTTCTTCTTTTTTTTTGACTTGGGTCTTTCGTTCTCCTTTATCTTCGGTCTTTTATTTTTTTTAAGCTGCTACAGTGTTTTACTTTTTTCTTCTCTTCTGCTTCTCACGGGAATATTTAACTGTTAATGTTTTTTTATTTTCTTTACCTGCTACAGTGTTTTTTTTTTCTTCTCCTCTTCTTCTCCTCACGGGAATGTTTAACTGTTAATGTTTGAGATAGTAAACTAGTAAACTGTTTTTTAATTGATAATAGGTAATTATGAAAGTTTGGTTTGTGGACTATTTTGATTAATAATAGGCTAATGATTAATTAATGTTTGATCACTTGATTAATAATAGGCTAATTGATTAATAATAGGCTAATTGATATTAGGCAATTATTAAAGTTCTGTTGACTCTTAAGAGTCTTAAGACGAGGTTGATCACTTGATTGATTGATTAAAGTTCGGTTGAAATGCGCAGTCATGAAATTATAAAATTGCAACAACATTCTTCTTATTAATACATATCAGTCATAATTATTGAAAATGTGTTACAATTTGATTTTCAGTGCGAGACTGCAAGTATTGATTCTTGCTATTTGAGCTAGGTGTTGTGCTACTAGTTGACTTGAAAGTTAAAATTTGAAACTTGATTCGTCATTTGTAACCTGTAAAGAGGAAAATAAAATTTAGCAATATAGTTAGTGATGCAATATATTAGTATGAAAATTAGAATAATTTGCAAGCTTGAATGAAAATTAACGTACATGTTTAATACTTTAATTCACTAAATCTGTTTTCATTGTTTTGATGTAGATATGTCTTCATCAGCGGGTAGTGGAAGAAGACAAGATCCTACATGGAAATATACTTTCATTATTTTATCTTGAGTCATTGATATTTTTTATGTGAAATTTCACAAATATTTATTTTTCATGCATCTTGTATATCTTCAAAAATTTTGTGATCTGGAGTGCGCCTCACTTCGCTCGGGCGCGCGCATCGCATTGCGCCTTGCGCATGTACGCGTAAACTGACTTTGCGCCCCGCATTGCGCCTCGCGCATTGAAAACACTGCCTAGTATAATCTGACAAACATCCAACGGAACAACGTCGCACGTGACCTCGTCAATATACGACTCGTAGAGTGCAAATCTAAAAGTGCATTGATTAACTATACTCAACCATGTCTCCTTCTGCATCCACCCTAAAGGATAGGTGATGAGGACATTCAGACACGTGCACGAGATTTTCGCCGAGTTTATCAGCACAGGAGGCGCCATATTTTAGCATTGTGGTTTTGATCTCAGATGTAATAATTAATTTGAATTTTTGAATTTCGAATTTCAAATTTTGAGTTTCTTTTTATTTGGTAGTTAATCAGTTGATTGGTTGTAATTGATTAAGAGAGAGATTTGAGGGATTAAGGGAATCTTCTAATTCTGTAATTGCTTTATTTAAAGACTCTGTAATCAGAAGGAAGATCATTGAAGAATAAAAAAAATGAAAATTATTTGCTTAATTGAGGTGTGAAACCCTAGCAGTATTTTCGTTTCTTCTCCAGCCGTCAAAGAAACACTCCGTTCAAAATACATTGCACTGTTCATCTCCTTCAACCCACTGCCTCCATCAACACCTCCTCCTGAGCGATGCCACAACCCTTTGTCCACCTCCGACCACCAGATCCGACCGCCCCCTGTCTCCCTTCTCACCGCCACTCCCCAAAGCCGTCGCACCACCAATTGCCTCCCGCTCCCCTCCCCTGCCGACGACAAACTTAACCACCGGCACCACCTACGCACTCCTAACGGAAAACCCCCGACCCTTCCTCCTTCCCGCAAGCCGCCACCGGTTCCCACCAGTCGCCGCCCCCTTCTTCTTCCTCAGGCCCGCCGTCGCCTTCACCCGCTCCGCCGCCCGCTTGGTCCATTCCTCTGCCCGCGTCTTCCTCCTTTCCTCAGAACGAATGAAGAGGAGAAGCTCTTGGATCTGATTTAATTTGTTCAGACCCCCCTTACTTATTTGGTTGGTTTATTTTGGTTCAGACCCGAACCGGATCTAAATTGGGTCAGAGGTGTTTCAGTTCAGACCCACTCATATTGTCAGATCTGCTGGAGCAGAGTTATAGTCCGATTGCGTTGGTCATTGGTGCATGGCTGATCCTGACGTTGAAGACAACGATCTTGTGCTTGATCCAGAGACTGGTATTATTGATTTGCAGCTTTCCCCGTGGTTCGATTACCAGACGTTCGAGAGTGTTCCTGAATATGTCGAACGCGTGACTCATCAGATTGTAGACAGTGGGGAGAGTCGTTTGGGAATTAGTTCGTGGCATCGACGTTTCCATCCGAATACACCACTTCATCCTAATTACGTCACCCTCGGTGGAGAACTCTCACCCCTCATATTTGGCGTCGTCGAACAGCCTCCGGAGGATCCTCTCGTCGAACCTGTTCAACCCGATGAAGGTTTAACTTTCTTTCGCCAAAATATTTTCGGAACTGTTGTTGCACGCATGTTGTTATCAATATTTTTATCGATTGTACTTGTGCTGTATTCAGTTTGGTTAGTGAGCGAGCGATTCAATTGCCAAGTATATTTGCTAGTCTAAATATTACAAATTGAACTGTATTACGAGAACGAATCATTACATTTATTTTTCTGGATAATTTACAAAAGGGTTTGAACTTAGTACATTGCATTTTTGCTTAAAAAACATCGAAAGCTACACTCTATTCTTAAGCTTCCTGCCTAGATCGATCACTAATTTGGTGAAACATTGTTATCGTTAATCTTCATACCTATTACCTGCATCACATTGTTTCGTATCAATAGGACTTCGGATGCTTGATCGTCTTCAGACCCAACTTCTGAACCAATGTCTCGGATATCAAATTCTTCTGGCTCCCTGGATCAACTATGGCATCAACCAAGCTGGTCTTCACCTGCAACTTGAGAACAAAGAGCTGCTCCCAGGGATCTTCATTTTTCTTCGCGGCCTGCTTCCATGCCATAAGGTTGAGACTACTATTGGGCTCCGTCATCCCTGAAACTTCTTTCGGACCTTGTACTATCATGTATGTCTTTTTCTCCTTCTTCAACCCTTTTGGTTTGAGATGAGGATACTTCTCCCAGCACCGATCAGCAACGTGTCATGTCTGTTTGCAGTGATTACAAGTCAATCCTGCTTTTCCTGGATTACCCTTCTGCTTCTCCTCCTTAGGTTGGGAGCCACTAGACTTGCCTCCAGCTTGCTTGGCATCTCCCTTCATCTCGTTGCTCTTCTTCTGCTTGCCTTCAATGGCAATAGCCTACACGCTCACCTCCCCAATCAACTCAACCGTGAATAGCTTCATCTCCTTCCAAATGTAATCGTTCAAACTCGTCATATACTTCACAAATCAGAGTACTCCTCCGTCGCAATGTTTAGGACCATTGCTTGCTGCTGAAACTCTGTAGTGTATTCTTGAACGGTTTAGTTGAATCTTTGGCGCAAACCGTACCACTTGTACCAACGCTCTTTAAGAAATCCCACCGGATAAAACTGCTTCCTAAGTAGCTCATTGAACCTGTTCCATGACACCGATTTCTTCTCCTGTTTACAGTAGGATTTTCACCACGTCAACGCGTGCCTGGAAAGCTTAATGTCACAAAAAAATCTTCTCATTTGACGAATAGCCATAAATAGTAAAATAGGTCTCTATACGCTCGATCCAATCATCAAGCCTCTCAACATCGATACTTCCATCATAAACAGGAATCTCAACTCTAAAATCAATCATTAGATTCTGGTAAGTGGTAAAAACCCTTATCCCCTTGTTACTGAATAGTCTTGACGTCCTCGACCTACTCGTCGGAATCTGAATTCTCACTACCTCCATCGGATTCTATAGATTTCTTCTTGAGCCCCGCCGAAGATTCACCTTTCTTTTTGCCTCCGTGGATGAGATCGACTAGCTTCATGAGAGTCGAACTGATTGTCTCGATCTGTTTTTCATCGCATCAAGCCTCGATGAATTATCGTTTTTAGCTATCTTCTTCTTACTTGATTTATGGACTTCTTCCAATAAAACAAGAATCTCACCTAGCTTCTTGTATTACGATCGAGTAAGGATCATACACAAGATCCCCCTTCACAGGATCTGATCACTCTGATACCAACTTGATACGAGTCGCCGCGCGAGCACCTTTGATCGCGGAATTATCAAAGGAGAGTTTTGAGAAGAAAACAGTAAAGTACACAAAACAATTCAATTGGCGAAGAAAAATATCTTCTCTAGATTATGAAGAATAAAAGATTACAAAAACTCTCTCACAATCTCTCTAGAATAACTTATTTATCCTCTTTTAAACTCCAATCTTCTGTTTAGAAACCTTAAACAATCCCTATTTATATGTCAAACAACGTGGGTGACAAAGTGATAAATAACCAATACAAACACAACCAGGATTCGCGTCAAAACAGAATCCATATCGGCCCAGGAAACCCGATTCGATCGACTGATGTACCACTATCGATCAACCGATCATCCCCTATCGTCCGACCGACCAGAGAACATATTTCTCGACCCTGTAGTGTGCACAAATCCGGTCGACTAGTGCTGGTCGTTTGGTCGACTGACCAGAGTCTTTTCACCAGTTTCCTGATTTTTGCCGTTTTCCTGATTTTGACTGTTTCCGTCGTCATCCGCGGCTCCGCCCACACTTCTATTCTCAAGCTACCATGAGAATCATCTATCCACAAGCTCCCACGAGGATCACTAAGTTTAACAGAGAAGATACACCCGTATCAGAGGGAGGGAGGGAGGGAGGGAGGAATTATAGAAGAATGGGGTTTGTTTTTGCTTTAGTATAGTTGACCATGGTCTAGATAGGACAAAACACGTATTCTTCCATGCAACATTAGAACTCAAACCTAATCCACCCATCTTAATTTAAAACATTCAGAATGCCAAAGAAACTTCAAAGTTGCCTGTTTGTCAGCAGTTTCCAAAAAGCAATTTATCACATCAGAAAATAGGATTCTATATGCTGTAATTTTCTTTATTATAAGTCTTTAATCATGATTAATTTGATCGATGATCTCAAATTAGATGGTAACAGATCCACAATAGGCTTTTACATTGTTCCTAAATACGTGTAAAGATCCTATACTTGAAGCACCCAAGAGTAGTTACATGTCCAAAATCAAATTAGTGGGTCACTTGCACACCAATATAAACTTCACTCATTTGGACATCCATGACTGAATATAAGCGCTTGTATTGGAGTGGCGCTTGTTTTGGAGCTCCAGACAGAATGCTAGATTCAATCACGAGTTCATAGTTTCAGACTGGCAGTACATATTCAGCTTAAGTTGAGTGAGTTTAAGTTAAAAACTTTTTACATGTGACAATGCTTGCCTTTGTTTAAAAGTCTTCACAATAACAAGAATTAGATTAAGCTGATTAGCTTCGTATTGAGGCTGTAGTTCTTTAAACCGAAGAGGCCAGGTTTGAACCAACCACACCAGAATATGAATCCAAATTGCATAGATTATATCTTATATTGGCTTAGTCGCGCCTGCTAAGCTGACTGATAAATCACAATGGCTAAGATCAAGTTGGCTTGGGCTAGATATGGAGGGTTGCTTGTGCAAACCTAACCTTATCAGAGTTAAGGTCTCTTGCTCATAGACTAACAAATCAAAGGTTATAAATAAATCTTAATCATATCCACAATATGCAATGCATAAGAAATTTTGCAATTCACAAAATTACATAGAATTGCCCTTCACCAAAAGAACGGCAGTGGAGGATATTGACCTTGCTTACACATGAGGGGGTAATCTTTACGCACTAGTATGAGTAGATTAAGCCCATACTAAGAAGTACAGCAAAAAGTGAAGGACAAAGATTAAAAATTTGGATCAGTGGCATTCAGTTAGAGCATCTGTAAGTCAATGTCGTGTCTTTACAAGTTAATCCTCTAAGTGGTCCATTAAATTATAGCAATGATCAAAGGACATGTCAAGCTTGAAGCAATTTTAACGTGGATGATCAAGGAGGTTTTAACAAAACTGCAATAATAATATTATATTAGATAGAAGATACACGCCTAGTTTCTTCAACTGACCAAAACTTTTGAGTTGATAGCTACTGAATGCATACATATGTACATGTCAGACATTCTAGGGCACCCCAACAATGACACCCATGTCCATGCTTACGTTCATAATGCCGTGTAAGATTGTGTGGAGTAGAACAATTGTGCATGAAGAACTTATAGCCCTGTTGCTTGGAGCATGCCAAAATATTATAGAGAAGTTTAGTCTTAATTATTAACTCCAGAATATGTTTGGGGATCTGAGCCTAAGCCTCGACTATATTGTAGAAAGGCGTCCAGAGCGTTTCTTCATAGGTTGCTCTGGAAAAATATCCTTGAATACTCACTGTCTTAGCACGCATCTCTAAATATACTTTGCATGAATATACACATATAAAGAATTATACAGTTAAGTTGTCTGAGAAAGTAAATGCAAGGCCATACTAGTATATTGAAGTGTTCAGACTTCCTGGGTACGAGTCAAGGCGGGGTTTCCCCCCTTTCATCTACTGAAAAAAGTACCAAGTTGACAATAAGGATACACGGACAACAAGTTACCATCACTTGAGAGAGCGAGTAATATTAACAGTTCTTGTTGATTTGGGTTTAAGACCTAATGATTAAGGGTTCTAGGGATAAAGTACTTTCAACATATAAGAGCCTCCTGGATCAACATCTACCACCAAGCCACTATTATTGTAGGGTGCTCAATGCTCATATTGCTTCAAAACAATGGGACATATGTTAGAGACCTAGGTACAAGAGCTAGGTGTTGGAGGTAGGGGTGCTAAACCGTATCCGTATCCGAGGAAATATCTGTAACCATATCCATTAGGATACGGATATGGTTACTCAAATCTATAACCGATAGGATATGGTTACGGATATGGTTTTGTAGTAAAATATCTGTATCCGTATCCGAAATATCCGAATACATATTAGGCATACTCTTACGATAGTTTTGATTCTTAGATTATGGATTTATGGTTAATTTTGATGATCAAGATGTCTAATCTTAACTTTTCAGTTATAATGAACATTTTAACGAACTCTTTTTGTATCACATAAACTACATTTTTCTCAATACTATCTAGTTTTCTCATATCCGTTTTGTATCCGCATGCACATCCGCTTATATATCCGCATGTATATCTGTAACCGTATCTGATTTTAGAGGATATGAATATGAATTTTCCTTACTGAGGTATATCTGCATCCGTATCTGTATCCGTATCCGAGAGGGGTAAGCGGATATGGATATGGTTGCATCATATCCGAGCCGTATCCGGACTGAATGCATCCCTAGTTGGAGAGGGGTAAAAAAAATCCAGATCCTCGTTTAGTGAGATGGGACTTAAGTGATCCCAATATACCACCATGCTTGCTAGCTTTGCACTAAATCTAGATAACATTTGTCAGAGGTCTACGAGAACTCACCACTGAAAGTTGACTATTAGAGCAAATGAATCCAAGTCTAAAAAACTCAAATTGACTCCTCGTTGCATTAATGTGGGACTAAAACAGTGTAAAGTCTTTAGGAAGTGCCGAGATCAATGTTGGTTTCTATTGAAGATGAAAGTAAATTTCCATTCGCTAAACCAACTCCCAACTATTTTGAGAATTAAGTGACAAAATTTTCAATTCCCTAACCTTCTCGAAATCAGAAAGGCCTCAAACTTAGTATATCTTCTCCAATCTTTCCTGATTATCAAGTCAATTGGGAGCCTATTTCTCAAAAAAAAACATCATAAGAGCAGGTAAATTTCACTAAAACCCCCAAAAAGTTTGGGTGTTTGACACCTAACCCCAATAATTTTAAACTCTCACTAAACCCACAACAACTCTGAAAATTCCATGAACTCTCCCGAGAATTTAACCTGATGTTTATGTGATATGATATTCTGTGTCTGGGAACTCAAAATATAGGCTGATGCTATTCATAGAAAAAAGAGCTTTGCTACATGGACCCAAAATATGGGACCAATAAAGAGGACAAGTGAGGTGTCCCCCTCCTATTGGATAATGAGTTGACCATCATTAATGATGACCAACCCATTATCTAATAGGAGGGGGGACACCTCACTTGTCCCCCCTATTGGTCCCATATTTTGGGTCCTTAAAGAATTTTTCTAGAAAAAAATTAAAACACTTTGGGTGTTTTCTCGAATTCCCAAAGTATTGGGGAGCGACTAGCGAGAGTTAATTATGGCCCAAACTTAGTGGGGGTTTAGTGAAATTTATCCTAATTATTATACTAAAAAACAACAAGATCGGATTGTTGCTAAACTCACCAGTCATGGAGTAATTGTACTCGGGAGAAGCAAAGAGAACACTATCAGCTTCAAGAATCTTCTTTCTAAACTCCTCCACAGGCTCAGGAAACCCTCCATCAACCTCGAGATCAGTGTTCAGGAAAGGGAGGGGGGAGATATCGATATACTCTATCTCCATCCCTTTGATAGACTCTTTACACAGCTGAATCGCTACAAAAAGAAAAGAAAAGAAAAGAAATTACATGAAAAAAAATCGTTTTTTTCCTTATTTTTAAAGACGAGAAGAGATTAGGGTTAGGGCTCGTACCAGAGCGGAGGAGACCACGGTTGTAGGAGGCTCGCCGGAGGGAGCCGCAGAGGGCTGCTACTTTGACAATGGGCTTTTCCGCCGCCGCCGCCGCTGCTCCCGCCATTTCTCTCTCTCTCTCAATATTTTTCTTATTGTTATTATTAATCTTTGCAGCGTTTGGGGGCTGGGGATATTTGCTCGTGGGTGACTAGGGACGGCTGCGAAGTGTGAGGAATGTCTTTCAGTGTATTAATCTTTCTTGGGTGCATTACACTACCCAGGACTCTTGGTATTTTACAGTGAAAACCCCCACTAACTTCTAAATTCGTACTGCATCCCCAATAACTATTGGAATTGCAAAATAACTCCCAATAAGTTTTTTTGTTTTGCTAAAAACTCCCATCATAGTGTCAGTCCAGATTTATGATGCAAGTGTGTTGAAAGTGCAAAATATGGATTGACGTCATCATGGAGATTATCTATAAAGTGTGAAAACTTATTAGAGATTTTCTACAATTCCAATAGTTAGGGTTTAATGTAGAACAGTTAAAAGTTTCTGAGGGATTAGTGTAATTTACCCTTCTTTTTCCTTTTTCTTTATTTCTTTCTTTTTTTTCCCCTTGATCCTACTTCAAATATGATACAAAATTAGATTTTGACTCGAGAATGTTAAGATTGCCTGAAAAGAATTTGATTTTAGAAAGGATTAACAGATAGAAATATTCTTAATAAAAGTTATGAGAAAAACATTGGAGGATAAATGCAACTGATAGAAATATTGAGAAAAGTAATGAGAAGAAAGGTATTATTTGTGTTTTCCCTATCTCTCAATTTTAAATATCACTAATATATCTCTAATTAAAGTAATTAAATATTTAGTAAATTAAAGTGAGACTCATTTTTAACTTTTTTTTAAAATTAATTACGATGCTTATGTTAAAAATTGCTTGGTGAGTAGCAAGAGTCAGTGACCGCTCTGTTTGAATGCCGTCGGTCGTGGGCTTTTGTCTAAGGCCCATGTAGGACTTGAGCGTTTCGAATCTTGGTCCAAAATCGTAGCCGGCAATCCCAACACTATACGAGGTGGCTATTGCCTACTGGCCATTGGGTTTTTTTTACTCGCATAAGAGCTTTTAAATATTAATTGGGATAAGTTAGGACTAAGTAGCATAATTATTTTAATAAAACAAGTATACCATTTTAGGATATTTTGAGTGGGGTAAATTAGAACAAGTTAGGATAATCGGACAATGTAAATCTTCGATTAGACAATTTGTGTAGGATAATTAATGATGTGGTACCTTAATAAAATATAATATTTATAATCAATTAAGTTTAAATTAATTTATCCAATTGGTTTAGTATACTATTAAGAATGTTATTATAATATAATACATTATTTTACTTTAAACTAAAATATAATATGTTATATTATAATTACTAATTAATTATAACGATATTTAATATTATTAATTAATATATTATATTACATTATAATAATACCATATATTATATAATAATTGATACAATGTACAAACAATATATTTAATATAATATTTCAATAATATAATATTTAATTTAATATAAATATAAATATAAATATTACAATATTTTGATTTATTTAATATAGTATTATTTAAAATATTATATTATTATTAAAATATAATATAATATTTAATGATAATAACTATAATTTAAATGGGAAAGTCGATGACATAGCTTCTTATTAAAATATAATATTTATAATAACTGTAATATAGTGAGGATATGTTCAATAATGTTAACTAATATATAATATTATATTAATTTTATATATAATATTATATGTAGTATCACACTTTGATATATAGCAGATTATTAATATTTTTATTATAGCAATAAAGTATTATTTAATGTTATTATTATCATAATATTGATAAAATATTAAGATTATTAATTAATATAATAAAGTGTAATGAAAAAGAACAATTTTTCACTGTAGACCCAAATCGCGATTTTATTACCAAAATCGACCGGATTTTTTTTAATTACCAAAATCGACCCATTTTATGCCACGTAAGCCTAAGCCCATTTTCTAATTAGTCGGGGTTGCCAACCCCGACTGTTTAGGAGTTGTTAAACCCTAATTAGAAGCCTTAAACCTGATTTAATTGGGGTTTAACAACTTCTAAACAGTCGGGGTTGGCAATCCCGACTAATTAGGAAATGGGTTTAGGCTTACGTGGCATAAAACGGGTCGATTTTGGTAATTAAAAAAAAATCCGGTCGATTTTGGTAATAAAATCGCGATTTAGGTCTACAGTGAAAAATTATTCTAATGAAAAATAGTAAGTTATATAAATTAAAATATTCTACCTGATAGGATATATTATCGTATCAAACTATATTATAATATAATTAATATATTATTATATTAAATATAAAAATACTAAATTATAATATAATATTTTATATCATAAAAATACTATAATAATATTTTTATTCTAAATTGTGCACTCCCTAGAGGGCACTTTCTTTACTTTTCGTTAGTGATAATAATTTTTGACAGTTTAGTGACATTTTGTGGAACTCCACAAAGTTTGAGGAGTTTTAGACAAAGTTCAAGGGGATTTGTAAGAAACCCCAAGGTTCAGGCATAAATTGTGGACCTTACCCGTAATTTTACCGTAATGAATCCCCTGCCAAATCTCCACCCAGCTTTGTCCACACCGTGGAAAAAGCACCCAGACCCATCGACGTGACGGGTCGAACAAATCACACCATCTTGGATTCTGGGCCCACATTGGTCTCCAGCCCACTATAAAACAACAAAACCGGAGTCCGAAACTCCCTCTTCACTCTCTAGTCTCTGGCAACCATCAACGATGGCTGAGTTCCTCTCCCCCTCAAACACCAACAACGCCAACGCAGACGACAACGAAGAGGACCACAAGCCCATATTCCAACAGTTCGTCTTGGGCCGGGATGCCGGCTCAGGAAGCGCTTCTCTGGGCCGAAGGCCCAGAGGCCGACCTCCAGGCTCGAAAAACAAGCCCAAGCCCCCCGTGATTATAACCCAGCCTATTAACGGGCCCACAATGACGCCCATCTTCCTCCAAATCTCCCCCAACACCGACATTCTCTCCGCCGCCTTCGACTTCGCCGCCTCCCGCCGGCTCTGCCTCTCCGTCCTCTCCGCCGCCGGCGCCGTCTCTAACCCCTCCCTCCGCCACCCACCCATTACCCTAAACGGCAAGTTCGAGATCCTGTCCTTGGCGGGAACCTTTTTCCCCATCTCGGCGTCGGGGAGCGCGGCGGCGTTCAGGGTTTCGGTCTCCGGAGCGCAGGGACAGGTCGTCGGAGGGACGGTGGCGGGGCCTCTGGTTGCGGCGGGGACGGTGGTCGTCACGGCGGCGGGGTTCTCGCAGCCGGAATTTCACCAGTTGCCTCCGGCGAGCTGCGGCGGCGGCGAGGAGGAGAAGGGTTTGAAGGAGGAGGTGAAGGTTGAAGAAGGCTGTAGTTATGGCGGTGGTCCCAGTTCGTCGGGAAGTGAGATGGTGCTTTGGGGGTCCCCGGCGGCGGCAGTGCCGAGGGCTCCACCGCCGCACTTGCATCGGGCTCCGGCGACGACCCGCTACTGACCGTTGAGAGCATTGGGAAATGGGGGTTGTTTTTAAAAATGTTTTGATGGGTTAAAATTAATTAATTTGTGAAGGATTAATTTAATTTTTGTCTTCGGAAATGGTGGTCGCTGGCTCCGAAACTCGAGGTGAAAGATTCTAACTCAGCAGAGAGGTTTCTCCTTTTTTCCCCCCCTTTCTTTTATTTTTTGAAATTTAGTTTATAGAGAAATAGGTCATGAATTTGAATTGCTGACTCGTGACTGTCTGCTCGTGATTTTGGATTTGTTTCTCTGTCTCGCAGTCGCTTGTCATTGTTATTTTGCTTTAATTTATTTGAATTGTGGTGTTCTTTGGGACATTTTGGGAAGAATGAAAGATTACATTCGAACTTTGACTGATTGTGGTAGGTAAACTAAAGATTAGGATTTGGAGCTTTTGAACTTGGATGTTGATGGGATGGGATTTTATACGAGTTGAGCTTCCCTTTGCTGTTGCCGTTCTGCGTGTGTGTGTGGGGTGGGGGGAGCTGAAAATTAGAGCTTAGACTAATAAGCTTAGCTCAATGATGAAGTCGAAAGTACCCATCTAAACTATGGTTTCAGTTACGAAATGAAGTAACGAGAGCTTGCCCATTCTGTGTTCGAGGTCTATGTTTTCTTAGCTGGGGTTTTTCCGATATTAGTCTGCCAATATTTCATATCTTGAACTTAGTCTCTCTTCAGACTCGCATTTACCATCCGAATGATAGTTAAAATATGACGGGGTTCAGTGGTTAATCGAGGACGAGCAGTGACCAAATTACCCATACCAGCGAAGACCAATACTAAAATCCGCCCCCAGAATCATGTTCAGAATGAAAAAATAAATTTTGCATAAAAAATCTTTTTCCGACTTGTGCTCTAGCGAAGTCCTTTTTGAGGTTTTTGGATTTGAACTCAAAAGACTTGAGTTCGAATCCGAATCGATATATGTTGTGCTAGCCCGGTTGCGAGCCCTTCATTTTCTCGAAACACTGCTCGATCTTGCCTTGTACTATTCACGAGTGCCACAGTACATTTTAGTATGCGATCCATCTTATCTTACCCCAAAAAGCGACAGATGAGGGGTGCCAAATATGCTGGCGGTGCTATTGAGTTTTTGAGATTGGTGAGGTGGCGTTTTGCCAGTTGGTGCCTCCTTCGTGAACCTTGAGAACGCACGTTGCTTGCTCTTGCCCGGTTGTCGACTTTTCTCTCTTGACTGGTTGTTTCCCTGCCGCTTTTTGAATCCTAGAATGAGGCACGACACGGCAAGCTGGAAGCTGGGATTGGATTATAGACCAGACTTCAAAAAATGTTATTTTTGTTGGATTTAATCTAATAAATCTAATTATGGGCACATATGATTAATCATTGTGTATTGCTATCATTCAGGATAACCCACTAAAGTGATCAATTAATTTGGGTTAAGGGTATTTAAATAAATCATGGGGTTATATGTGCAGATACCAGGTTGTAATTGTGATTTGTTGAGGGGCCAAATTGCAAAAATACAATACCTATAAATAATGGGTTATGGTCCCTAATCTAGGGTAACAACATTCTCTAATTCTCTTCACCCCCATCTAGAGAGAGAAATTCGGATTTAGAAAAACCCTAAGGTTAGAAGATCATCAAAACCCAAATCAAGATTTCTACTATGGATTCGGGTATAAGCTTCCGCTCTTTTATATTTCTTTTAATCTCTTTGAATTAATCATGGCTATATGATTTTAAGATCTCAAGTTATTTTTGTTGGATTTAATCTAATAAATCTAATTATGGGCACATATGATTAATCATTGTGTATTGCTATCATTCAGGATAACCCACTAAAGTGATCAATTAATTTGGGTTAAGGGTATTTAAATAAATCATGGGGTTATATGTGCAGATACCAGGTTGTAATTGTGATTTGTTGAGGGGCCAAATTGCAAAAGTACAATACCTATAAATAATGGGTTATGGTCCCTAATCTAGGGTAACAACATTCTCTAATTCTCTTCACCCCCATCTAGAGAGAGAAATTCGGATTTAGAAAAACCCTAAGGTTAGAAGATCATCAAAACCCAAATCAAGATTTCTACTATGGATTCGGGTATAAGCTTCCGCTCTTTTATATTTCTTTTAATCTCTTTGAATTAATCATGGCTATATGATTTTAAGATCTCAAGTTTTAGATCTAACAAGTGGTATCAGAGCCATCTTTGATTTGTTCTTAGAGATTAAGATTAAAATTGGGTTTTATGATCTTAAAAATCTCTGTTTTGGTTAAGATCTGTTCTCGGATGAACAGTAATGTTCGGATGAACAATAAAGCAAATTTTTCGGATGAACAGTGAAGTTTTTCTTTCGGATGAACAGTAACTGAAAAATCACCGGTGAACAGTAACTTTTGGGAATTTTTGGATTTTTCTTTGATTTTTTGGATATGGATCAAGGAAAATTTTTCCGATTTTGGATTTGTTTTTGAAAATAAAAATCAAAGATTTTTTGGGTTTGATCTTTGGTCACATGGCGGCGGCGGTTTCAGTTTGAAACCCTAAGGGTTCGTGCGATTAATCGTGGCGAAAATTAAGGACCGAACTTCGCGTTTGGTGTAAGGTGAGCATCGCGCTCAATTTAACGAACCTCGCGTTCGTTCCTAAGGTGAGCCTCGCGCTCAACGAACTTCGCGTTCGTTCTAAGGTGAGCCTCGCGCTCAGTTCTAAGGTGAGCCTCGCGCTCAACGAACTTCGCGTTCGTATTAATGTGAGCCTTGCGCTCAGTCTAAGGTGAACCTCGCGTTCAGTTCTAAGTCGAACCTCGCGTTCGTGCTTCAGTCGAACCTCGCGTTCGTACTTCAGTCGAACCTCGCGTTCAATTTTTTTTTAACGAACCTCGCGTTCGTTCTCAAGTTGAACCTCGCGTTCATTTTTTAACGAACCTCGCGTTCGTTCTCAAGTTGAACCTCGCGTTCATATTTTTTTAACGAACCTCGCGTTCGTTCTCAAGTTGAACCTCGCGTTCATTTTTCAAACGAACCTCGCGTTCGTTCTTAGACGAACCTCGCGTTCGTGCTTAAGTGAGTCTTGTACTCAATACAGTCGAACTTTGTGTTCGAAGTCAAGGGAACTTTATGTTCACTATTGTTAAGCCTCGGCTTTTTATGGGTCCACTTTGGTATACTTAATTTATTAAGTTATGGGCCTTAATTAAGCTATGAGACCCCAATTAAGCTTTTGAAAATTCAGTTGATTTAAATTAAAATTTTTAATTTAAATCTAATTTGGTAGCTAATCAATTATTTGATTCAAATATTATGACACTAAGGTATTAAGGTTGTCTCTCACTCCAATTGTTTAATTGAAACAAGAAGTTGCCAAAGTAACCTCTCTTGTGTAGATTGTTCATGAGGAATGTGAGATGTTTGTGTGTATGATTTTGTGTAAATATTTAATCGGCCCAAAGGAAGGTTAATATTTATTTAGACTATATACACATCTGTGATGATAAACGTGTGACAATTATAAGGTTTACATGTGAATAATGAATCGATCCAAAGATAGTTTCATTATTTGACATGAGTTATTGTCAATGTTTGATCATTGCAACAAGGTATCACTTACAAGTTAATATTACTGTCCAAAGATTGATATTAATGTTGTGCCAGATATCTTGAGATGGGATTTGTCATTATTTGAATTTTATTGATTACTAAATATGGTTATTGATGTGAGCATCTTTTGTTTTATTTCAGCTAATGCATCTGCTGCAACAATTTCTGCTAACATCAACTCAATTCCCATGCTAAATGGGACAAACTTCAAGGTTTGAAAAGAGAACATATTAATTGTTCTTGGCTGCATGGATCTAGACCTTGCATTAAGAATTGAACAACCCCAACCTCTCAATGCGGATAGCACTCCTGATGCAAAGAAGGAATATGAGAAGTGGGAGCGTTCAAATCGCATGAGTCTTATGATCATTAAGCGCGGCGTTCCGGAATCCTTCAGGGGCATAGAATCCGAAGGGATTACTAAGGCTAAAGATTTCCTTGCCGAAATTGAGAAGCGTTTTACGAAAAATGATAAGGTAGAAACAAGCACGCTTTTAGCTCGCTTGATTTCAATGAAGTATAAGGGAAAAAGAAACATCAGGGAGTATATTATGGAAATGTCTCATATTGCTTCAAAACTTAAGGCACTTAAACTCGATCTTTGTGATGAGTTATTAGTGCATCTGGTTCTGTTGTCTCTTCCTGCACAGTTTAATCAATTTAAGGTCAGTTATAACTGTCAAAAGGAGAAATGGACTCTAAATGAGCTCATTTCATACTGTGTGCAAGAAGAAGACAGGTTGAAGCAAGATAAGACAGAAAGTGCTCATTTGGCCTATGCCTCTAAGGATAAGGGAAAGAAAAGGAAGAATGATAAGGAAGCTGCTAAGGGTCCAGTTGAGAAGAAACAACATAAGGATAATCAGGGTTGTTTTTTCTGTAAGAAGCCTGGACATGTGAAGAAGGACTGTACAAAATATCACGCTTGGCGTGATAATAAGGGTATGTTCCTTTCTTTGGTCTGTTCTGAGGTTAATTTAGCTTCAGTTCCTAGAAACACTTGGTGGTTAGACTCTGATGCTACTACTCACATAAGTGTTTCTATGCAGGGTTGCATGAGCTACCGAAAGCTAAGTGATGTTGAAAGACACATCTTTGTGGGCGACGGACAATCGGTAGATATGGAAGCAATTGGGTATTTTAGGTTGCTATTAGGAACTGGTTCTTATTTGGATTTAAAAGATACTTTTGTAGCACCGTCTTTTAGACGGAATTTGACTTCAATTTCTGTATTGGACAAATCAGGTTATTCTTGTTCATTTGGAAACAATCAATTCAGTTTATCTTTTAATTCAAATGTTGTGGGAACCGGTTATTTGAGTACTTATGACAATCTATATTTGCTTGATACAATTGCTTCTTATAATGAAACCTTGCATGTGGAATCGTGTGGTACTAAGCGTAAATTAAATAAGGAAAATTCAGCATCATTATGGCATAAACGCTTAGGTCATATCTCAAAAGGTAGAGTTGAGCGTCTTGTGTCTGATGGCATTTTGGATTCCCTTGATTTTTCGGACTTCGACGTATGTGTTGAATGTATCAAGGGAAAACAGACCAAAGTTAAGAGATTAGGTACCAACAGATCTTCGGATGTCTTAGAATTGATACATACGGATATTTGTGGGCCATTCCCTACGGAATCCTGGAATGGTCAACAATATTTTATATCATTCATAGACGATTACTCACGTTATGGGCACCTATATCTCATTCATGAAAAATCTGAGTCTCTGGACATGTTCAAAACCTATAAAGCTGAAGTTGAGAATCAACTCAACCGAAGAATTAAAACCGTTAGATCTGATCGTGGTGGTGAGTACTACGGCAGATATGATGGTTCAGGTGAACAACATCCAGGACCATTTGCTAGATACCTAGAGGAATACGGTATCGTCCCACAGTACACCATGCCGGGTTCACCTAGCATGAATGGTGTAGCTGAAAGACGAAACATGACTCTTAAGGATATGGTAAGAAGTATGATTGCTCATTCTTCTTTACCAGAGTCACTCTGGGGAGAAGCACTTAAGACAGCAGCTTACATTCTGAATAGAGTACCAAGTAAAGCAGTTGCTAAAACACCTTATGAGCTTTGGACTGGTCGAAAGCCCAGTTTAAAGCACTAACATATTTGGGGATGTCCAGCTGAGGCAAGGCCTTATAGGCCAAATGAAAAGAAATTGGACTCCAAAACAGTTAGCAGCTACTTTATTGGGTACTCTGAACGCTCTAGGGGTTATAAGTTTTATGATCCCACACTAAGGAATATTTTTGAGACGGGAACAGCAACATTCTTTGAGGATGTTGAGTTTGGGGGGAGAAATAAGGTTAGAGACATTGCTTTTGAGGAGGAATTGGCTTCAGACCCAATCCATTCAGTTACTTTTGACAATATTCAGGTTCCTATACCTGTTGTTGCTCAAGAAGTAAATCTGGAACCTCAAGATGACAATGTTAAACAACTCCCTGTTCCAGAAGAACAAACTCAACAACCTCAAGAACCAGTGCCATTAAGGAGATCCACGAGAGAAAGGAGAAATGCTATTCTGGATGATTATGTTGTATTTCTCCAAGAACATGAGGAAAGTAGTGGAATGTTGGAAGATGATCCAATCAACTTCCTTCAGGCCATGAAAAGTTCTAACTCTCAACAATGGATTGATGTCATGAATGAAGAGTACAAGTCTATGCAAGACAATAAGGTTTGGGAACTTATCCCGTTACCAGAAGGTGCAAAACCAATTGGTTGTAAATGGATTTTTAAAACCAAGCGGGATGCAAACGGTAATGTGGAGAGGTATAAGGCACGTCTTGTGGCTAAAGGCTATACTCAAAAGGAAGGCATTGATTATACAGAGACTTTCTCTCCGGTTTCATCGAAAGACTCTTTCAGAACAATCATGGCACTTGTTGCTCATTATGATCTTGAGTTACATCAGATGGATGTTAAGACTGCATTTCTCAATGGCGACATTGATGAGATGATCTATATGGTGCAACCAGAAAACTTTGTGTCGGGAGACCTAAAGAATATGGTCTGCAAATTAAGGAAATCCATCTATGGACTCAAGCAAGCTCCTCGTCAATGGTATCACAAGTTTCAACAAATAATTATCTCGTTCGGTTTTGAGATGAACATTGTTGATGACTGTGTATATCACAAGTTCAGTGGGAGTAAGTATATCTTTCTGGTTCTGTATGTCGATGACATATTGCTTGCCACTAATGATATAGGCATGTTGCACGAAACCAAGAGATTTCTATCAAAGAATTTTGAGATGAAAGATCTTGGGGACGCCTCTTTTATATTAGGGATCCAGATACATCGAGATCGCTCTCGTGGTATTCTTGGATTATCACAAAAGAGCTATATCGATAAGGTACTTAAAAGGTTTGGCATGCAAGACTGTAGACCAGGAGATACCCCTGTTGCTAAAGGAGACAAATTTAGTCTCGATCAGTGCCCTAAAGGTAACCTTAAAATTCAGGAAATGCAGAAGATTCCTTATGCTTCGGCTGTAGGAAGTCTAATGTATGCTCAGGTATGTACGCGTCCGGATATTGCGTACATTGTTGGGATGTTAGGCAGATACTTAAGCAACCCTGGTATGGATTATTTGATAGCAGTCAAAAGGGTTATGAGGTATCTTCAGAAAACAAAAGGTTACATGCTCACATACAGAAAATCAGAAAAATTGGAGGTCATTGGGTATTCGGATTCTGATTTTGCTGGATGCCAAGATAACAGAAAGTCTACATCAGGCTACATTTATATGTTAGCAGGAGGAGCTATATCATGGAAAAGTGTCAAACAGACACTAGTAGCTTCCTCCACTATGGCAGCAGAATTTGTAGCTTGCTATGAGGCATCCAATCAGGGAATATGGCTGCGAAATTTTGTCACGGGCCGGACTGCGCATTTTGAAAAATGTTGAAAGACCACTAAGGTTATATTGTGACAATAAATCTGCAGTAATGTATTCTAATAACAACAGGAGCTCAATTAAGTCAAAACATATTGACATTAAGTTCCTGATTGTGAAAAAAAGGGTACAGAGTGGACAGATATCCATAGAGCACATTGGGACAAACTCCATGATAGCTGATCCTCTTACTAAGGGATTGCCACCCAAGGTCTTTCATGAGCATACTGCTCATATGGGTGTGGTAATATTTGAGGATATTATGATTTAGTGGGAGTTTGTAATTGTAGTGCTTTATGTTTAATTGTATTATCTGATCAGAATAAAGTATTCAGTTAAGACACTCTGTTACATTATGTTTGGTTTTGACCTCATTAAGGAGGACCAGTTGAAAATAGACATGTACTGATCACATTGCATGTAATTTTCATGCTGCACATCCATGATTGATCTATGTCGTTTGATTGTATTGGTATATGTGACCATTGATGGGTCGAGTCACGATAAATGTGACAAAGGCCGCTTTGATCCTATATTAATATAGTCAATGGACGAGATTGTTCGGAAATACCTTTTTCAGTGATAGCAATTTTGAGCTCATAAGGTTATACACAATTTAAGGAATCATATGGTGCCCAAGTGGAAGATTGTTGGATTTAATCTAATAAATCTAATTATGGGCACATATGATTAATCATTATGTATTGCTATCATTCAGGATAACCCACTAAAGTGATCAATTAATTTGGGTTAATGGGTATTTAAATAAATCATGTGGTTATATGTGCAGATACCAGGTTGTAATTGTGATTTGTTGAGGGGCCAAATTGTAAAAGTACAACACTTATAAATAAGGGGTTATGGTCCCTAATCTAGGGTAACAACATTCTCTAATTCTCTTCACCCCCATCTAGAGAGAGAAATTCGGATTTAGAGAAACCCTAAGGTTAGAAGATCATCAAACCCCAAATCAAGATTTCTACTATGGATTCGGGTATAAGCTTCCGCTCTTTTATATTTCTTTTAATCTCTTTGAATTAATTATGGCTATATGATTTTAAGATCTCAAGTTTTAGATCTAACAATTTTATCCGGAGTTTGTGCTCGGTTAAAAAAAAAGCAAAAAACCAAAAAGATAAAAAATAAAATCAGAAGATGCACAAAAGAGAGAACTTGTGATGATGAAAAGTTATAATCTCATCGGGCAAGTTGGAAGTTGGAATAGAACATAGTTTTAACTTCCTTCGCCCCTAACATCTTACGTAATTTGGCATGGATTCGGATCATCTCCACTAAAAAAAAAATAGTGGAGGAACCAGTACATAATCACAGCCATTGATTATCTAGTCGATGGTTGTGATTTTTTCTTTTAGTGCAAATTAGGAATGAGTGCAAAACACGCGAGTATGGTAAGTGTTAAATTTAGATTGTATAATAACCGTCTACTAAATAGTCAACGATTGAGATTAAAAGTAGTGGTCCCTCCACTATTTTTTTGTAGTGGAGAGGATCCAAATCCATTTGGCATTAGTCCCCATCATCGGAATTAGCGGCAGCTTCCTCAAACCATTGGAATTGGCGATACAGGGGCCTCGAATCGTAAGGTCACGTGCAATTTGGTCCGTCTGGCTAACAAGAATATTTTCCTCAGATCTAATCTTTTGCGCTGAATATTTCAGCTACACCCCGCAATTATGTCTAACCATCCGTTAAATCCATATCTTAGCTTCCCTAGTGGCGTTTTTTCTCACAAAAACGATGACCAGGGAGGAATATTTTGGTAATTGACTTGTTCTTAACCATGGTTTATGAATTTTAACTTAAAAGTTAATATAGGAACGAACCGCGGTGACCCTCTTCGATATTAGGGGCATATCAGCAATTCAATGATTTGAGCGACTATAGTATCATATTCTGAAATACTCAAGGGACTGAAAAAGGAAAACCCGAAAAAAAAAAGAAAGAAGTTACGTTGGCTTTTGCTCCGATGAATCAATCTCTATGCTCATGCGCTCGTCAGCCCCTTTGAGAAAATGTACACGTGGACGCTTAGGATTGGAGGATAAGTGGCTGATCTCATGTGGTGGCAGCCATGTATGTCTGGGGGAGATGGAAAGCCAAACAAAGTGAGAGGATCAAGATATGCAATCTGAAGGGGGGGAAAATAAGTAAAGAGTTATCATGAGCTTTCTATCTCTAACGTGTAGCATCTCTTTATCTGATGGAGGAGTTAGTTTGGCGTGCACTAGAGCAAAAGCTACAGCATTGAGTAATGTACTTGGAGATTAATCATGGCCATTGATGTTATGCTTCATCTCTTTTGTAATCTCTGATAGCGCCAAAAGGGTTCAATTTTTTTCGATGGAAATGCAACGAGGGAACGTTTGTTTTCAACCGCAATTGCAATATAAGTTTCAGCTGTAATTGTAATGTGTAAATTGTACGTAGTTGTTGTGATGCAGCCAGCTTGGGGTCAAGTTTTTTTCAGATCGGGGAGGATGATTCAGCCCTAGAAATGGTCCTAGCACGTATGGACTAAGTTTGACCCTATAAGAGATAAAATTGGTGAATCTTCGAAAAAGTTGTCGAAATCGCTCAAAAGACTAGTCATTTCGAAGCGCTCAAATAAGATGTCAAACGCAACACATTTGACCTCACGCAAAATCGTGAAATTCCATTGTTTTGGGCTTCAAAATTAATCACGGTAAAAATTTTTGTTTCCATTTTAGGTAGGTCTTGACCGTCCTTCTGGAAGAGCAAACTGATTCTATTTTTGTTGAAACTTGATATGGAGGATCTTGTTTCCTACTAGGATGATCAGTGTAGAAAATAACGCGTTCCGTAGCGCAAAATAGCATTGTTGATGTTAATAATCAAACAGCTAGTTAAGAGGGGGGTTAGGTTGTCGGTAGTTCTCTAACTCCTCCAAATGTCTAGTTTCGGAGTGAGTTGTTCTTCCCTGCACATGTAAAAACTCGTAAGAGGACGGAGTTGGGTTCTCCGGTTGTTCCTCCGACGATCTAGTCAGTAAATTGGTCGAGTGGATAAGAAAATAAATTGTAGAAGTTCTTGAGTTCAGAGAGCAGAAAAATTGCTTACCGTGATGATGAGAATAGTCCCCCTATTTATAGTAATAGCAGAAGGATGGTTTGGTAGCTTCGGTCGAGTATGGGCTGGTGGCTGAGTCAGTATTTGCTTAATAGGTGTCGGCTGCCCAGTGGCGAGGGTCACTTCGACATTTAATGTGAAGTGACAGGAGGCACGTGGAGCCGACGTAGTCCGATGTGTTATAAAGATTTTCGGGGACGGAGAAAATAATGACTTTGATCATGCATTTAATGTGAGAGCGACTTGCTGTTAGCGGGGGCTGGATGTATGGCGTCACCTTTCTACTCGTCAGGGTAGAGGGCTGAGAAGTATCGCCTTTCGAGTCAGCTCCATGAGATATTGGCCGAATAGGCGGTCGTGTAGGTCGTTTGGGGAGTCGACCTAGCGAGGAGGTCGACACGTACCGCCCTTTGAGTCAGCTACGCGAGATGTTGACCCTTTGAGTCGTCCGAGCTAGGAACTTTGGTCATCTCAAAGTGGTGAACTAATTTAATTAGATAGTTAATGTGGGACATTTGTCTGCTACCGAATGAAGATTATTACTCAATAATTGAAGCACTATAACAAGCGCATAGCGTAACGTAGCGCCATCCTATCACTACGTAGTGCTAGAAAATAGTGCAGAAATAAAATAATGTACGCTATTTTACCCATAGTGTATGCTTTGTTATGTGTCTTCACAGCACTTCATAGCTTAGGTTATATTATTTAAGGGCTGGAATTGATTTTTAAAAGAATTTTGATGGTTGTGATTGAGTTTTTTCCAAATTAATCATATTTTGCACTAAACAATATTAAAAAAGATCAAAAAATTAATTTTTTTTTCAAATTCAGATTTAGAAGTAATAAAAATGGTACTTTTCTTTTAAAAATAAAAGTTGTAACTTCACTTGGATTACTATTAGATGTTTTTACATTTATGATGTTACCTATTAGAACTTGCTGTGATAGTGTGTGATGTATATTTTTTAACGACTTTGCTTTTGGAATGATTATTAAGGATACATGGTTGATTTTGTTGTGAAATTGTGATGATATATTGATTTGTGATAGTATTTTTATGATGATATGTTTGAAAACTATGATGATTACTCATATTATTTGATTTTGAATATTATGTATCTATAAAATATTTAAATAATAATAAATTATTTAGCCTATGTTAAGTGTTATGTTATTTTGCGTTTTATATTAACTGGAGGTGAGTGTTACATTATGCGTTATCGTTATATTTCAACATTGAGGATGATATTTTCTAGTTTTGGCATTTTTCTATTTTCGGTAAGAAAACTTTTTTTACCTTTATCTTTTATTTTTGAGTCTATAAAAAATTATTTTCCTTGAAAAAATTCTAGATGCTCTATGAGCACCAAGATAGCATACACCACTCTAATGGGAAGAGGACATATAGCACAAATAACTTATAAATAAGAATGCTCTATGAGCACCAAGATAGCATGCACCACTCTAATAGGAGGAGGACATGTAGCACAAATCACTTATAAATGAGGGGGAAAAAATCTATAAACGATAGAAGGATATTGCACGTACAAAACTTTTCCCTATTGTGATGATGTATGCCACTTGTGCTCATTGAACATCTTCTAAGAGCAAGTGCAGCAAGCTCCCAGTTGGGAGTCCTAGTCAGCAAGCTCTCAAGAGCTCTCAAGCATTTTGAAATAAAAAATTATAAAAATAAGCCTTGAGAGCACCTCCTTATTTTATGGAGCTCCAACAAGCTCCTAGTTAGGAGCTCTAACAATATAAAAAAAAACCCTCTTCTATCAAAAAAACCTCACTTCTATTGCAAAGATACAAATGCCAAAGACTTTTTCGTAAAAAAAAAATATTTCTTTAAAGCTTGGGTTTAAAAGTAGGGGGGTTTTTGTAAAAAAATTATTTTAATGCTTGGGAGCTCCCAAGAGCTCCGGTGGGCCCCACTGGCCACATCAGCCCAGGGAGCCCCTTGGGAGCTTGCTGAGAGTTTGTTGGAGGGGGGTTTAAGAGCTCCCACCGTCACGTAGGCCTTGAGAGGGAGTGCAAGGAGCTTGCTGCCCTTGCTCTAAAAGAGTAGTGTTAGGGGCACACCCCAACCACACCCTCTACCACACCTTCTCTCCCTCTATAGTGCATTGGGCCCCACAACAAATTTTAAAATAAAATTTGTTATGGGGCCCAATGCACTATAGAGGGAGAAAAGGCGTGGTAGAGGGTGTGGTTAGGGGTGTGCCCCTAACATTTCTTCTTCTAAAATGTGGCATGGCATGTGGCCAGGTAGCTTTTGGAGAATAAAATCGTAGTTTATTGGTTGCGAACATTTTACACGTGTTATCTCTTTTTACCGTGTCTCTTATATTCAATCTGGTGACAATCCTAATAGTATTGCATCTTGTTGTTGCTACTGTTGGCCTTCTTGTTTTGATGATGTTTAACAAATAATTTACCACTAATGTTGTTTATCTAGTATTTGTGTTTTCGTACTTATTGTAGACAAACAACATAGTTGGAGGATGGATGGAATAGAGCTTCAACGATGATATCCAATGGAGGTTGGCGGAATGTCGGTGAAGCTTATACAATTCAAGTTAAAGATCAAGTTCAAGCTTCATCCGCGAGATTACCAAGAAGAGCTTATTGAAGATCAAGATTGCTTGGGTAATTTAGTTTAGGAGTTTATATTATGTGTGTCATATACTCTAAGCTCAAATATCTATACACACACATTTATTGGTTTCTTCGTATATATATAGTTATATATATATACACAAGTTTTGGTTTCTATGCATATATATAGTTATATATATACATACATAGTTTTGAGTTTTCATGTTTATAAATATGAAATCACATGTTTCATATTTACTATTGTGTTTTGGTATTTATTGCATAGAATATGCAATTTTGTGAAAATATTATATTCTTAGTTTGTAGACTTCAATATCAGTTTATACATGTTTTACTAAGTCTATAAAAATATTTCACAAAGTTTCAAAAGTTGGTTTATGACAAAATATCAAAATATCAATTTTCAGGTTTTCATGTTTTTGAACATATTTACAAAATGATGATATTTTTTATTTGGGAAGTCCTTTCTGATAACCAGTCACTGTAACATGTTTATTATCATGTTTACAATCATTCCCCAAAGTTTTATATTTTTTGGATTTTATTTGATATTTTTAAACAGCATTTTAAAATCAAAAAATCAGATTTTCATATGTCAGTTTTCGGTCGACCGCACCGGTCGACCAATCATTGGTTCTTTCCTCAGTATGCGACAGAGAGTCTGTCGGTCGACCGGTCCGGTCGACCGAAAGCTCCATCGGTCGACCGACGAGATTTCCGGTCGACCGACGAAAGAGCCGTTGCTTTCCCAACGGCTATTTCTGAGCTGGTTTGCTGGGGTTTTTTGGTCATTCTGTTTTGGGGTTTAACTGAGATCTTGAGTGGGTATAAATACCCAATTGCTGATCTCTCTTCAACTCTCTAAGAAGTTTTAAAAGAAGGTTTTAAAATAGTTTAACAAGGGTTTAAACTTGTTTAGTGTGTGTTTAAGTTTGGTTTAAGAAGCTTTTAAGCAATTGAGGGTTTGAGTTTGTGAATTCAATTTTACAAGAGCAAGTGGAGATCATCCTTGGTGTTTGAGCATTCATTCTTCTCCCTCTCTCTTGTCATCTATAGAGAAGTTTCCTTAAACTCAATTCTAGCATTTTATAAGTTTTGTTCTTAATTTCATAAGCTAGATTTAATATTGAGTTTATATTGTTTTATCTCTTTGTTCACACACAACCTATTGAGCTTATAGTATTTACATTCATAGTATATTTTGGGTTGTGGGATTTGTGACTTAGAGTTGTGCTTAATTGAGTTCTCACTTTGTTTAGAGAACAATCATTTGATTTAT
>BQKN01065221.1:770221-792003 GCA_022839385.1 Asparagus kiusianus
TACTTTGTGTATATTGCATATTCTTGCTCATAAGTAATTATATATCACCTTGCAAGAATATACTTGTTAATTAATTTTTAATTGGCATCTTAATCGGATTAGATTAGCATAAGACCCTAATCACCCCCCCTAGGGTCTAACAGCTACCATTGTAGTTACTACAATGCAACGGATGACAACTCTAGTTGTTTAATTTAATTTAATCTTTGTTGGATTTTTTGGTCAAAACCACTTTTTAAAATGAGTTTTCAAACTATATATATATCAACTACAAGTACTTTCATAAATGCTTAGTAGCCTAGTGAAAAGTTAAAGTTTTGATGTTTCAAAAGGTCCTCTGCTCAAAGCTTGTCAACGGCAAGCCGAGAAGTATTTTATTTTAATTAATCCCTCATAAGTTCTCGTGGGTCGTGGCCCATGGGCGCATGGGCCGACAGAGGCGCTAAGTGGCGTTTTGTTAGACGCACTTTGCACTTTGCACGAAGGCATCGGGGCTAGGTGGCGCCCTTTGGCTCTACTTAACTGCCACAAATGTCGTCACAAAGGTTGTCTCGCTGGCTACTTCGCAGCATGCTGACGAGCTACGCATTCGCATGAGGGTGTGACCTGAAAACACCCTAGAGGGGGTGAATAGGATTATTGCTGATCTTATTAGATATTAATGCCGATTAAAACTTATTAACAAAATATTCTTACAAGATAGATATACAAAGTGATATGAGCAAGAATATAACCACAAGAGAAAATAAACAAGAGTGATAGTGTAAACAAATAGTGGACACAAAGAACAGTCCAACCACAATAGTATGACCACGGAATTCGGACCTTCCGTCCTACGTCTCTGCTCCCCACTCCCGGGGAAAATCCACTATCACGACACACGCAGTTTGGAATCCAGAACTTCTCTACATACTTGGTTTTCTAGTTCACCAAAAACTTTACAAGACACTCACAATGTACATACACAAACTACAACCTCAAGTGTTGGTCCTCACGTATCGCCTCCCTCAAGCGCTCGGCTTTACTACCTCTCTCTAGGCTTTACTACCGACGTCACTCCTCTTGGTATCGACTACGTCCTCACCACACACTCCTCTCGGTGTAAATGTGTATTACAAAGTGATACTCTCACAATAAGGCTCAATTACAAGATTTGTTCTCTATAATAGATGAGAACACAATTTAAGCCCACTCTCACAATATCACAATCTAACAACCCAATATATAATGTATGAAATACTAGAAGCTCAAATAGGGATGTGTGTAATAAATGAGTACAAATAAAATCTAACTCGATTTATAAACTAGCAATAAGACAAGTATAAAAATCAATAATAAATTGCTAGATAAAAGAGTTAGAAAAACTTCTCTATAAACACAAAAGAAGATGAAGAAGATTGAGGATGAATTCCTCAATTGACAATGCAAGCTTCCTCTTTATAAACACAAACACAAACTTGAGAAATAAACTTTTAAACTCTTAAAACTCTTTTTAAAAAACCCTCTCGGATTATCTCAGAAGTGAAACAATAGGGGGTATATATAGGATGAAAAACCAAAGTCCAAAAACCAAGAAAACCTAGCAAAAAATAAGAAAACAGAAGGCTAGAAAAAATAGCTATTGGGTCATCAGTCGACTGATACAGTTCATCAGTCGACAGATGAGCTGATCGTTACAAGCAAACAGCAGCTTATCAGTCGATTGATAAGCATCGTCAGTCGACTGATGACCTCATCAGTCGACTGATCAGTCGACCAATAAAAAACAAAAACTTTTTAAGATTATAGGATATTTCTTCAGTGGACTGATAAATATCATCAGTCGGCTGATAACAGGTTTTCAGCCTGCATTGATTTTTGAAACTGAATTTTAAAGTCATTTTTTAAAAATAGCAAATAAATTCCAAAAAAATGTAAAACTTTGAAAAAAATTTATAAACATGATTATGGATATGTTGGAAAAGGAATTTTGTAGTTTCCTCTTATTATTTGTGAAATCTCAGAAAAATTCAAAAGCACTAAAAATACATGTGTTTTAAACACGTTGATTTTGACATTTAGCTCAAATCAAGTTTTAAAAACTTGTGTAATGTTTATATGGACATAATAAAAGATGTTAATAATGTTTGTATAGTCCAAAGCATATTAAAACATATTTTTTCATAAAAACACCTATTTGAGAAAATTCACAAATGAAAAGTGTGTGTATATTTGAGCTTGTAGAATTTGCACATATTATATAATCATATACTAAGTATACCAAGAATGAATCTTCTGAAGCTTGAACTTTGATTGATTGACTTGATTTGTGTAGGCTTCAATATCAATTTTACTCAATTTCCTGTGTATACTAAACAACACAAAACAAAATACTAAAACCAATATTAGTCATAAGTTGTTTGTTAAATCATCATCAAAACAAGAAGGCCAACAATCTCCCCCTTTTTGATGATGACACAATTTACCAATATGCATAACAAAATCAATAAACAATCAAAAAACAACTACTATATACTCACAATTTTCTCCCCCCTTTGGTAACATCAAAACTGGGGGGGAAAAGATAGAATGAGAGCTAGAAGCTCCTGCTACATGTAAGCATGGGTGAGAATATAAAACATAAAAAGATATAGGGATAGCTCCCCCTATCAACAAGCCATAAGAATATATACATTAAAGATCTTGGCAAACATGTGAGCAAGCATAAATGTAAAATATGCTAAACACAACTCGCATACAAATATAGACTAAGTGAACACATATGCA
The DNA here is from genome assembly GCA_022839385.1 of Asparagus kiusianus. NCBI lineage: Eukaryota > Viridiplantae > Streptophyta > Magnoliopsida > Asparagales > Asparagaceae > Asparagus > Asparagus kiusianus. The sequence continues at coordinate 772,988 of BQKN01065221.1, forward strand.
TGTATCATGAAGATAAGGTGCCACAAGAGTCTAAAACATAAAACTAAAATATTTCAAAAAAGTTAAAAGAAAATCAAACATGAAATAATTAAAAAATTACAAATTATCCACCATAAAACATGATTGATTGAGGGCACAAATAGACATGTAAAAGGTGTCTCAATACCCAATCATAAAACATTATTTGGATATAAACAAAAGTAGATCATAAAAAAAATGAAATCATGAACCTCATGAAGGTTCAAATAAAAGCCTCAAATGATACTAAAAGAAATTCAAAGTGTATATATTGTATCATTTTTGACAAAAGCAAGAGAGGTGAGCATAACAAGCTCTTGAAACAAGTTTCAACCCAAATAAATCTTTTTAGCATCCGGTAAACCTTCCGGGGATTGCTCAAACATATAACCCTCTCATATGCAAATACAAAACAAAGTATATATCTAAAAAGTGTTTGATCAATAGAAGAAATCCTTTTTGTAAAACTTGAAACAAACCATATAAGGAATACATTATAAACCACAAATAGATGACCCGGAAGCTCAAACACATAAATGTCATCATAAGAGTGTTTTATAATGATCCTATAAACACAAACACATTGTTCAAACTTAAAAATCGAAAACAATGTATACTAACAAAAATGATGTTTTAGTATAGAAAAATCATCTTAATAAAAATTGTATCAATTTATAAAGGATGAAAACATGAAAGTTTATGAATGAGAATCATGAAAATTATGAATGATAACTTTTTAAATCAAATACCAAGCATAAAATTGTTTTTCAATTTTGTTTATAAAACTTAAATAAAAATCGTCTTTAAGAATATAAAAAACAAAAAAGCTAAAGAATTCGTTCTTAAAGATTAAATATATTTTGGTACCCAATTACTCTTGGTACCGAAGAGTGTAGGGACATGACCCCTATCACTAAAGCTCAAAGTCCTAGGGTTATGATCCCTTTTTGGCATATTTTGTGCACGGGTCCAGTCATAGTAATAATTATATAAATGACCAATTCGATTGCAATAAGTGCAATGAAGAGGATGCATTTGTTTATATTGACCATGTGGATGTGCACATGAAACATTTTTAAACAAGGGTCTATTTGGAGAATTTTGCAACTTAGAAGTTTTTTACAAATCATAACAAAATTTTGCAAGATGTCCAAATCTACCACAAATATTACACTTAAACACATGTTGTTTTTTAGAAACATTTGGCAAAAGTGAATTTCTTTTTAAATCAAAACAATACTTGGCCAAATGACCGCAACGACCATAAAAATCACACTTATACACATGGGTTTTTTTTATGATGATCATTATGTGTGTGTACATGTGTATGAGATGAAGAAGCTTGATGGGATGCACAAACATGATTAGGCTTGTTAGGCTTTTGTGTATTATAACAAAATTTAGCAATATGGTATTTTTGGCCGCAAATAGAGCATTTGTAAATTTTGTTATACTTGTGTGCAAAGTGAATAGGTTTTTTAGAAACATTTTTATAGGAATTTGCACACAAGTCCATAAGCTTGTTGTCATTAACAATGCAAGTTTTTAATGTTGAATCTAAAGATGATATACTTTTATTTATTTGATTCAACTCATTATTTAAAATATGTGCATTGTTATTAGAAGTGGAACATACATGATCATTTTTAAATGAATTAAACTCCTTTCTAAGGTTCTCAACTTCTAATATGGCATCACATTTTTCATGAAGCAAACTAGTATTTTCTAATTTCAATTTTCCATTGCTTTCTTTAAGATTAACATTTTCATTAGCAATGATATCAAACTTAGTAGCTAATTCTTCATGAGTGGATTTCAAATCAACATGCTTGCTTTTAAAACTTTTAAAATTATGTTGTAGCTTTTTATGTTCATGCAATAATTTTTCATATTCATGTGCGAGTTCATCAAAAGTAAAACCATCATTGTTATCGGACTCGCTTAACACACTAGGGCTATCTGTTGGCCTTCTTGTTTTGATGATGTTTAACAAATAATTTACCTCTAATGTTGCTTGTCTAGTGTTTGTACATTTCTATTTACTGTAGGCAAACAACGTTGTTGGAGGAGGGATAAAATAGAGCTTCAACGATCATATCCAAATGAGGTTGGCGGAATATCAATGAAGCTTATGCAATTCAAGTTCAAGATCCAAGTTCAGCTTTATCCGCAGTGTACCAAGTCAAGCTTAATTGAAGATCAAGATTGCTTGGGTAATGTAGTTTAGGATTTATATTATGTGTGTTAAGTACTCTAAGCTCAATTATCTATACACACACATTTTATTGGTTTCCTTATATATATATGTAGTCACATATATATACAACACAAGTTTTGGTTTTCATGTTTATAAATATGAAATTACATGTTTCATATTTATTATTGTGATTTGGTTTATCAACTTAGATATGAAAAAAATATATTTTCATATACATACTCATATGTTTTATTTTCTATTGTATTTGTGAAAATATTGTTTTCTCAGTTTATGGACTTAATAACAATTATATACATATTTTATTAAGTCTAAAAAATTATTGTGCTAAGTTTCAAAACATGGTTTAACCAAAATGTCAAAATTCATATGCTTACATTTTCGTGTTTTGGACTATATTGCAAAATGATGATATTTCTCATTTGGGAAGTCCTTTTTGGAAACCAATTATTGTAGCATGTTTATTATCATGTCTACAATCATTCCCTAAAGTTTTATATTTTTTAAAATTTATTTGATATTTTTAAACAGGGTTTTAAAGTCCTAAAATCAGTTTTTGGAATATATCAGTTCTCGATCGACCGCACCGGTCGACCGCACCTATGTTCATTCATCAGTGGGCAGCAGAGAGTTTGTCGGTCGACCGCCGTGGTCGACCATGAGCTCGAGACTTCCCACGGTCGACCGCACCGGTCGACCGAAGAAGTCTCTGCTCGTTTTCTCAGTTTGGGATCTGGATCACGGTCGACCGCGAATTTTTTCGGTCGACCGCCAATGTGACCATTGGACTCTAACAGCTAGTTTTCCAGAGCTGTTGCTGAAATGGTTTTTTGGTCGTTTCTTGTTTTTTCTTGGCTTTGGGGTTTCATATATATACCCCCTTATACCTCAATTCTAATACATAACAAGAGAATGTTTTAAAGAGTTTTAAAAAAAGTTTAAGCTTGTTTTAAGCTTGTTTAAGGGTTTGGTTTAAAGTTGTTTTAGCTTTCACAAGTAGAGGAGATTATCTTCTTGTTTGGGCTTCAATCTCCATCTCTCCATCTTGTCATCTATTGAGAAGTTTTCTAAACTCTACTCTAGCTTTTATTTATCAATTATTTATTAATTATCATTTCTATTAAAGCTAGTTTTATATTGAGTTTAGATTTGATTTATCTCATTGTTACACACACTCACTTGAGCTTATTGTATTTGCATTCATAATATATTTGGGATTGTGAGAGTTGTAACCTTGAGTATGAGCTTTCATTGTGTTCTCATCCATAGTAGAGAACAAACAATTATTGTATTGAGCCTAATTGTGAGATTCACTTTGTAATATACTTGTACACCGAGTGAGGAGTGTGTGGTGAGAGTCGAGGATTGTTCCAAGAGGAGTGACGTCGGTTGACGAACCTAGGGAGAGGTTGTAACCGAGCACTTGAGAGAGACACGGCTAAGTCCAACACTTGTGTGGGTGTAGAGTGTGATTGCATAGTGTTTGTTGTGTGAGAGTTTTCGGTGAACTTGTAAACAGAGTGTGTAGAAGTTCCGGCTTCCAAGCCGTGTTGTGATAGTGGATTTCTCCCCGGGAGTGGGGAGCGGAGCGTAGGACGGAAGATCCGAACTCCGTGATCATATTGCTTGTTTGAGTTTGTCTTTGGCGTATTTGTTTTTGTATTTATCATATATCATCAATTGTGCATTGCTCATTTATTTCATCCACTAGCTTGTTTAGATTTTTTACCCTTGTGTTAGTTTACATATCGTTGCATATATAGTTTTATCATATAGGATATATCTTATTGTTCATATTGCTTATCCTAGCTCACATATCTTGTAATATTTCATACTTGCTAGGATAATTTGTTAATTATTTTAATTAGCATAAAATCAGATTAGATTAGCATAGGACCCTAATCACCCCCTCTAGGGTCTAACAACTGGTATCAGAGCTTGGTGCTCTTTGATTTAAGGTCTAATCGCCTTGAGTTAAAGATCCAAGTTATCTTTTTGTGCTAATCTTGTTTTGATTGCATTTGTATCTTGCTTGCATATTTTTATAAATCAGTATGAATGATGTATCTTGTTTAGGCTATGATTCTAGTGTTGCTCCTAAATTCAATGCTTTTCCCTATGCTCAATGGTGTTTTAGATTCAAATTATTTGTTCAACCTAAAAATATCGATTTATGGGAAGTTATTGATAGTGCTTATATTGTGCCCACGTTGGAGAAATTCAAGTGGAGCAAACATGATAAAAAGATGTTTATTATGAACAAGCTTATGTTAGAATTTTTATTAAATGCTTTTGATTCATTATTATCTAACAAGCTTGATTCTTTTGATAGTGCTTACACGTTATGAAAATTTATTGAAGCACATCAAGGGGACTTGGAGGCGATCCAACAAGCTTTGGAGGATCTGGCTTCAAGTTCATATGGAGCTTTATGCACACGAGCACTAGGCGATAGCCCTAGTGGGGTTTGCGAGTTCGAACCCGATAATGATTTATATAGTGATGAACTTGCTTGTGCTAGTGATAAATTATTGCATGCCTACAAGAAATTACAAAATGATTTTATTGATTTACAAAGCAAGCATGATAATTTGAAATCCGATCATGAGTTGTTAGCATCTAAGTTTAAAACTATTTCTAATGAAAATGTGATCCTTAAAGAAAACAGTGAAAAATTAAAATTGGATCATGATTCTTTGCTTTCAAACTTTGCCTTGTTAACTCATGAAAAAGAAAATGCCATGTTAGAAGTAGAGAACATACAAAATGATGCTTCTTCTTTTATAAATAATTATTTATGTTCTACTTCTAAAAGTGCATATGTGCATAAAAATAAAGATTTGAATCTTATGAAAAAAATGCATTTCATCTTTAGATTCAACTTTGAAAATATGCTTTGATAATCATAAGAAGCTTATGGATATGTGTGTCAAGTCTAAGAAATCATCATCTACTCATCATGCACACATATATAGCAAAGTTTATAAGTGTTCAATTTGCGTCCGTAAAGGCCATCTAGCTAAATTTTGCTATGATGCACACAAACATAAAAATGTCAATGCTCCTTGTGCATCTCATGTAGCTTCTTCATCTTGTACACTTACACATTCACATGCTCATTCTCACAAAGCTTATCATAAGCATGCTAGTGTGTTCAAGTGTGATCATTGTGGTCGTTTTGGTCATTTGGCCGAATATTGTTTTTATTTGAAAAAGAAATCTCATTTGCCAAATACTTCTAGTAGACCACATATTTTTAAATATGATGTTTGTGGTAGATATGGCCACTTAGGAAAGTTTTGTTTTGATAATGTTTCATATTTACAAAATAATCTTAAAAGATCATCTATGTTTGTAAATGTTTCCCATGCACGAGGTAATGGTCCACAAAAACAAATGGATCTCTTTCATTGCATATATTGCAATCGGAATGGTCATTTGAGTGATTATTGCTTTGATCGTGTTAGTGCACCACATGCACCTAAAAGGGTTCATAACCTAGGGCTTTGAGCTTAAATGATAGGGGTCATGTCCCTAAATCTTTTGGTACCAAGAGTTATTGGGTACCAAAACAAATTTGATTTTTAAACCAAGAATTTTAATGTTTTTGTCTTTCTTTTTCTTGGTTTTAAAAATTATGCTTTGAAACTTTTTATATGAAAACATTTTTTTAAATTGATCAAATCTTTTGTTTTCATGATTATTTGTTTCGATCTTGATGAGAGGACTTCGTTTATATAACCCTCCGGATTTATTGGGTGTTTATTCACAAACATTGTTTACCGGATGCTAAAAACGTTTATATGGGTTGTTACTAGCTCAAGAGCTAGATATGATTGCCTCTCTTGATTTTTGAAAATCAATGATGATTTGGTTTTATGTTCTTGTATGATTTACTTGTGATTTATGATTTCATTTGATTGATTTGTTCCCATTTGAAAACATTTTGCATGATTCTCATGCTCCTTTTCTTTTTGATTTCATAAATCTATTTATACATGGTTTTTATGTTTTTTTATATGAGACACTATGTTCATCTTGATATATTTATATATGTTCTCATTATCTCTTGAATGTGAGTAATATTTAGCATGTATACATACTCACATGTTTGCCATGATCTTTTACTGCTTATATTCTATATGGCTTTTTGATAGGGGGAGCATTCCCTATATTTTTTTGATACTCACCTATGCTTATTGATAGGGGGAGCTTTCGCTCTCTTCATCCATTTGTCCCATTTTTGATGTTATCAAAGGGGGAGAAATATTATGAGTATATTCTTTCCTGTTTATATGCATGTGAATTCTAAATTATATATTCATTTCCTTTCATGCATATATCCTTTTTTTGTAAATTGTTTATCATCATCAAAAAGGGGGAGATTGTTGGCCTTCTTGTTTTGATGGTATTTAACAAACAATTTACCACTAATGTTGTTTGTCTAGTGTTTGTGCATTTCTATTTATTGTAGACAAACAACGTTGTTGGAGGATGGATGGAATAGAGCTTCAACGAGCATATCCAAAGGAGGTTGGCGGAATATCGGTGAAGCTTATGCAATTCAAGTTCAAGATCCAAGTTCAGCTTCATCTGCAGTATACCAAGTCAAGCTTAATTAAAGATCAAGATTGCTTGGGTAATATAGTTTAGGATTTATATTATGTGTGTTAAGTACTCTAAGCTCAATTATCTATACACACACATTTTATTGGTTTCCTTGTATATATATGTAGTCACATATATATACAACACAAGTTTTGGTTTTCATGTTTATAAATATGAAATTACATGTTTCATATTTATTATTGTGATTTGGTTTATCTACTTAGATATGAAACAAATATATTTTCATATACATACTCATATGTTTCATTTTCTATTGTATTTGTGAAAATATTGTTTTCTCAGTTTATGGACTTAATAACAATCATATACATATTTTATTAAGTCTAAAAAATCATTGTGCTAAGTTTTAAAACATGGTTTAACCAAAATGTCAAAATTCATATACTTACATTTTCGTGTTTTGGAATATATTGCAAAATGATGATATTTCTCATTTGGGAAGTCCTTTTTGGAAACCGGTCATTGTAGCATGCTTATTATCATGTCTACAATCATTCCCCAAAGTTTTATATTTTTTGAAATTTATTTGGTATTTTTAAACAGAGTTTTAAAGTCCTAAAATCAGTTTTTAGAATATATCAGTTCTCGGTCGACCGCACCTATGTTCATTCATCAATGGGCAGCAGAGAGTTTGTCGGTCGACCGTCGTGGTAGACCGTGAGCTCGAGACTTCCCACGGTCGACCGCACCGGTCGACCGAAGAAGTCTCTGCTCGTTTTCTCAGCTTGGGATCTGGATCACGGTCGACCGCGAATTTTTTCGGTCGACCACCAATGTGACCGTTGGACTCTAACGGCTAGTTTTCCAGAGCTGTTGCTGAAATGGTTTTTTGGTCTTTTCTTGTTTTTTCTTGGCTTTGGAGTTTCATATATATACCTCCTTATACCTCAGTTCTAATACATAACAAGAGAATGTTTTAAAGAGTTTTAAAAAGAGTTTAAGCTTGTTTTAAGCTTGTTTAAAGCTTGTTTAAGGGTCTGGTTTAAAGCTGTTTTAGCTTTCACAAGTGGAAGAGATTATCTTCTTGTTTGGGCATCAATCTCCATCTCTCCATCTTGTCATCTATTGAGAAGTTTTCTAAACTCTACTCTAGTTTTTATTTATTAATTATTTGTTAATTATCATTTCTATTAAAGCTAGTTTTGTATTGAGTTTAGATTTGATTTATCTCATTGCTACACACACCCACTTGAGCTTATTGTATTTGCATTCATAATATATTTGGGATTGTGAGAGCTGTAACCTTAAGTGTGAGCTTTCATTGTGTTCTCATCCATAGTAGAGAATAAATAATTATTTTATTGAGCCTAATTGTGAGATTCACTTTGTAATATACTTGTACACCGAGTGAGGAGTGTGTGGTGAGAGTCGGGGATCGTTCCAAGAGGAGTGGCGTCGATTGACGACCCTAGGGAGAGGTTGTAACCGAGCACTTGAGGGAGACATGGCTAAGTCCAACACTTGTGTGGGTGTAGAGTGTGATTGCATAGTGTTTATTGTGTGAGAGTTTTCGGTGAACTTGTAAACCGAGTGTGTAGAAGTTCCGGCTTTCAAACCGGTTTGTGATAGTGGATTTCTCCCCGAGAGTGGGGAGCGGAGACGTAGGACGGAAGGTCTGAACTCCGTGATCATATTGCTTGTTTGAGTTTGTCTTTGGCGTATTTGTTTTTGCATTTATCTTATATCGCCAATTGTGCATTGCTCATTTATTTCATCCACTATCTTGTTTAGATTTTTTACCCTTGTGTTAGTTTATATATCCTTGCATATATAGTTTTATCATATAGAATATATCTTATTGTTCATATTGCTTATCCTAGCTCACATATCTTGTTATATTTCATACTTGCTAGGATAACTTGTTAATTATTTTAATTGACATAAAATTGGATTAGATTAGCATAAGACCCTAATCACCCCCCTCCCTCTAGGGTCTAACACTATCTCCTAGTGGATGTGTGCATGAAGATGAAGCTCCTTTTGAACTTGAAGCTGAATCCTCCAAATCTTGTTGGATTGCCTCTAAGTCCCCTTGATGTGTTCCTATAATTTTTCACAACATATAAGCACTATCAAAAGAATCAAGTTTGTTAGCAAAAGATAAGCCAGAGGCATCAATTAGAAATTCTAACAAGGACTTGTTCATAGCAAACAATCTAACATCATTATCACTCCACTTGGATTTCTCCGTAGTGGGTACAATCTAAACGCATTCAATAAATTCCATATATCGAGATTTGTAGATCTAGCAAAAAAGTTAAATCTAGCACACCATTGTTCATAGGAAAAATTACTGATCCTAGGAGCAATGTTAATAGCATAACCAAGACTAGGTGCATCATGCATGTCCATAAAATTATGCAAGCAAGAAGAAACACTACCACATAATGGGTCTATGGGGACAGTTCGTGGGGCGCGGTTTAAAACCGTTCTCTTTGCTTCCTAAGGAAACGGTTACGTGACGGTTCCAACCGTCACGAATAAATCTAAGGCAACACTTTAAACTAAAGCGTTGGGGTTGAATTAGGCTTAGGCTAAAATTTTATAATGGGCTAAGGAGACGGTTTTATTATGGGCTAAGGGGATGGTTTTCACCAAAAATTTTGGGGGGAATTTTTCCCTTAATTTTTTTGGAAAAAAAACCCAATAAACACCAAAAAGTCTCGATCTCTCCAAAGAAATAAAAAACCCACCACGCCCGAACCCCTCTCTCTCTCTCTCTCTCAAACACTACGTCCGATCCCCTCCCGGCTGCTACCCTGACCTCTCCGCCTCAGCCTCCTCCTCCTCTCCTGTCGAAACCCTAACCCAAATTTGCCTGCCTCCTCCTCTCCCTTGGAAACCCTAAAATGAGAAACACACCAAATATAGACAAGTATTGATATGAGAAAGATATGTTCTTTTTAGTTTGATTTGATTAAAGTTTTGCTCTTTTGGTATAATTGTTGCCTGTGGAGTCAATATCTGGCAGAGTTGTTGGCAGAGCACCAGAAGCTTGTGCTGCATGTAGGTTCTGTCCATTTGCAGCAGATTGTTGAATCAAGGTGAGTGATTTTTAAGGGGGGGTTTTATTGGGTTTTTTATTTTGGGTGTTTAGATTTCTTTGATGTTTATTGTGTTTATGGTTATTTTTTTGAGTTTGATGTTGTGATTGCTTATTTTGGTGTGAGATGTTTGATTATTGGATGAAAAGATTGTACTTCGTTAGATGAGTTGGGTAAATAGTATCTATTGAATGCAAGGCTGCTGTTGTAAATGTGATTGTTGGGGAGCTTCTGTGATGACTTTTGATATGTTTCTTTATTTGAACTGTTTTCTTTCGACATTCAAAAAGTAATGCTTAATATTTGTGATTTCAGCATATTTTTATGGCTGATATTTGCTATGAAGTATGTTGTATGAATTTAATAAAAATATTGTTGGAACCAATATTTGTTGTATGGCTGATATTTTGAGTTTGATGTTGTTGCTATGAAGTATGTTGTATGAATTTAATAGATATTGTATCCTATTTTTAGGGTGAAGAACCATAGTGAGGACTCAATAGATTGGAATAGTAACTATAAGGGCTTAATGGATTAAAACATTAGATGAAGGGGTTCTTAGAAGTTTTAGGCAAACTTTGGGAGCTGATCCGACTTTAAGCGCGATTGAACCTTGAAGTTCAAGCATATTCTTCTTGTGTAGTTTAATTTGTCTTTAACATACATGTCGTTTATTATTCGTAGAAATTGCTCGTGTCTCTGGCTTTGTTCCCAATCATGGATTCGGTGACTATGACAGGATGTACCAAGGAAGTCCCAGCCCAATGGCTTCTCCAATCATTGGAGGATTGGTTTAGGTAGTTGGAATGGAATACAACAGGAGGTAAATTATTACATTATTTCAAGTTCTCGATAAATTATTGCTTCTAATGATAACTATAGTTCTTTCCTAGAGCGTACAGGTCACATGTTGTCCTTTATGCAACAATGGTTTTGATTAAATGCAAGTTCTATTTTTTGCCTGGTTCTTACTACGCTTGGAGTATTTTATATCTTTTGATGTTGACACACTGAATTTGGCTGAATCAAGTCTTCTTTAAGTTTAATACTACATCAATCATGCACCAAATTGTTATAAACAAGATATGATTTATTTTTTCCACTGTTGATCTTGAGAATTTTTTCCCTCTTTACTACAGAGGTTTGGCCTTCCTCAAGAAATGTCAATGGATTGGCAAGGAGCACTAGCAAGCCTAAGTTCATATTTTGTCAAGAAGATCCTGAGATTAGAAATTCCAGTTGATAGCTATCCAAATGTATGTTGCCTTTTCCAATATCTTCTTAGGAACAAAACTAAAAACAAGGAAGTAAAACAAAGATTGAGTAACGGTCTACATATATTTGCTTAAATAAGCACTAAGAGAATAAGACTTATCTCAATAAGTAACAAGATATTGCAAATAAGGTAGTACATAACAAGATGTTGCAAATAAGGTAGTCGCTTTTAAGATATCCAAATCTTTACTTGATCATGAATAAGTTAAATAACCAGGACTCTTCAGTCATGGTAATAAAACATATTAGCATGTATTTTAGATGTGTTATAGACAATTGGAATACTTTGGACAACCTTGATTTAATGGTATAGCAATTCTATTTGATTAACGTTATAACATATTTAAGGTTCCTATTTTGTGATATGTAACTCGTTTATATGCATCCAGTTCAACTTTGTAGGTCGACTTCTTGGACCTAGGGGTAATTCTTTAAAGCGTGTTGAAGCATCTACATGTTATCGTTTATATCAGAGGAAAATGTTCAATTAAAGATCCTGGCAAGGTAAGAACAACTCTACCAAGTGGCAATATCAGTATGCAAGTAAGACTTTTTGTTATTGGATAAGTGTGATAATGAATCTAGTATAAACAAGGACACTTCTTTATTTGGTATATATCTCTTTCTCATTTATGTGTTCATACACATTCTTGGTGTGCTAGGTCCTGCCATGTCGTTAGGGATGTGAACCTAATCAAAATTATGGATTAGCTCCACAAAATCCTATGATTTCTTTCTTCCCTTTTTTTGGGTAGGGTGGGTTTTTTTTTTTTTGGGGGGGGGGGGGGGGCGGTTGGAGATTGCAAATAATGCCTTGAATTTTTTTTTTATCTCACAAACCCTCCAGACTTTGGGGTGTCTCACAAACTCTCCTGACTTTAAACTTTTCTCACGAGCCGTTCTACATATATTTGGCTAACACGCGCACACAAAATAGTTATTTGATAGTAAGTATATGTCACACAAAATAGTTATTTGATAGTAAGTATATGTCATATCAAGTAAATATAAATTTTCATATATTGCTTTTTAGGTCCTAATTTTTATATAACATGTATTTCAACTAAATATAAATTTTGCTAATGCAGGGTGCTTTAGAAGAACTCAAATCTCAAGATGAAGTTGATGATGCATGAGATTTTAAACAGAAGACACTTTTTTGTTTTAATGAAAGAGGAATTTTAGTCATGTACTTTGGACAAAAGAAAAAACTTATACTAAAGTCATTGTAATGAACCAACGAATTGTTCCTTATGTTTGGTTGTTTGCTTGCAAAATTTGGAGTTTCATTAATTTATTTGTTTGTGACATGAGCAGGTATAAATCATGGAGTTTTCATTTTGTTTTGTTATTTTTTAATTTTGAAACTGCAAGTCAATAAATGTGTGATATATCTGGATGATTTGCTTTTGTATGGTCAAAATAAAAAATCGTCCCCTTTGTTATATATAGTCGTTCCCATATATTTACATCTGAAAACCGTCCCCATTGCTAAAAACAGTCCTCATTGCACTGTCTCCTTTGGTATAAACACTGTTCTCATAGATCACAAACAAAACCGTTCCCATAGACAATATAACAGTCCTCTTAGGTCAAACTCGAAACCGTCCCCCTTGGTGTGTAAGCGTCACGATAGCTTAAAATTATAACCGTTCCCGTTGCTAAATAACCGTTACCATCTGTAAAAATATGAACCGTCCCCATAGGTGAACCGTCCCCAAATGTTATAAACGGAAACAGTTCAAGAACCGTGCTAATTGGATCATGAACCGTCCCCTTAGACCAAGCACTACGGCGGCAAATGTATCGGACGAGTAACCATTCCCTTAGGCCTATGAGGACGGTTTTATTGTCTAGCGGGACGGTTATTAACCGTCTCCGTAGAACCATTATTTGGTAGTGAAAATATCAAAACAAGATTAGCAACAATAAAAAGAATAAGGGATCTTTAACTCAAGGTGGTTAAATCTCAAATCAAAGAGCACCAAGATCTGATACCAATTAAAAATACCCTAGGGAGGTGAATAGGGTTATTGCTAATCTTATTAGACATTAATGCCGATTAAAACTTATTAAAAATATCCTTGTAAGATAGATATACAAAGTGATATTAGCAAGAATATAACCACAAGAAAAAATAAACAAGAGTTATAGTGTAAAAAAATAGTGGACACAAAGAACAATCCAACCACAATAGTATGATCACGGAGTTCGGACCTTCCGTCCTACGTCTCTGCTCCCCACTCCCGGGGATAATGCACTATCACGACACACACAGTTTGGAAGCCGGAACTTCTTTACACACTCGTTTTTCTAGTTCACTAAAAACTCTACAAGACACTCACAATGTACATACACAAACTACAACCTCAAGTGTTGATCCTCACGTATCGCCTCTCTCAAGCGCTTGGCTTTACTACCTCTCTCTAGGCTTTACTACCATCACCACTCCTCTTGGTATCGACTACGTCTTCACCACACACTCCTCTCGATGTAAATGTGTATTACAAAATGATACTCTCACAATAAGGCTCAATTACAAGATTTGTTCTCTATAATAGATGAGAACACAATTTATACTCACTCTCACAATATCATAATCTAACAACCCAATATATAATATATGAAATACTAGAAGCTCAAATAGGGATGTGTGTGATAAAATGAGTTCAAATAAAATCTAACTCAAGATATAAACTAGCAATAATACAAATATAAAAATTAATAATAAATTACTAGATAAAAGAGTTAGAAAAACTTCTCTATAAACACAAAAGAGGATGAAGAAGATTGAGGATGAATTCCTCAATTGACAATGCAAGCTTCCTCTTTATAAACACAAACACAAACTTGAGAAACTCTTAAAACACTTTTTAATAAACCCAATTGGATTATTTTAGAAGTGAAACAATAGGGGGTATATATAGGATGAAAAACCAAAGCCTAAAAACCAAGAAAACCCAGCAAAAAAAAAAAAAAAAACAGAAGGCTGAAAAAATAGCCATTGGGCCGTCAGTCGACTGATACAGTTCATCAGTCGACAGATGAGCTGACCGTTATAGGCAAATGGCAGCTTATCAGTCGACTGATAAGCATGGTCAGTCGACTGATGACCTCATCAGTCGACTTATCAATCAACCAATAAAAAACAAAAAACTTTTTATGATTGCAGGATATTTCTTCAGTTGACTGATAAATATCATCAGTCGACTGATAATAGGTTTTCAGCCTGTATTGATTTTTAAAAACGAATTTAAACTCTTTTTTAAAAATAGCAAATAAATTTCAAAAAATGTAAAAGTTTGAGAAAAGTTTATAAACATGATTATGAACATGTTGGAAAAGGAATTTTTTAGTTTTCTCTTATCATTTGTGAAATATCAGAAAAATTCAAAAGCACTAAAAATACATGTGTTTTAAACATGTTGATTTTGACATTTAGCTTAAATCAAGTTTTAAAAACTTGTGTAATGTTTATATGGATATAATAAAAGATCTTAATAATGTTTGTATAGTCCAAAGCATATTAAAATATATTTTGCATAAAAACACCTATATTTGAGAAAATTCACAAATGAAAAGTGTGTGTAGATTTGAGCTTGTAGAATTTGCACACATTATATAATCATATACTAAGTATACTAAGAATGAATCTTCTGAAGCTTGAACTTTGATTGATTGACTTGATTTGCGTAGGCTTTAATATCAATTTTACTCAGTATCCTGTGTATACTAAATAACACAAAACAAAATACTAAAACCAATATTAGTCGTAAATTGTTTGTTAAATCATCATCAAAACAAGAAGGCCAACATGACCCTAGCATTCTCGAGATCTGACGAGGTAAGTTAATTGGTTGACGAGGTTCGCCCGCTTGATGAGGTTCGTCAATTGGTTGATAAGGTTCACCTGTTCGACGAGGTTCGCCCGTTTGACGAGGGTCATCAATTGGTTGACGAGGTTCACTCGTTCAACGAGGTTCGCCTGATTGATGAGGTTTGCTTATTCGATGAGGTTCGCCTGTTTGACGAGGTTCGTTCGTTCGATGAAGTTCGCTCGTTTGACGTGGTTCGCCTGTTTGACGAGGTTTGCCTGTTTGATGAAGTTCGCATGTTTGACGAGGTTCGCTCATTTGACGAGGTTTGCCTGTTTGACGAGGTTTGCCCGTTCAACGAGGTTCATCCTACAGATGATGTTTGTCTCATTTGCTAAGATGCAAGCCTCACGTTGCGAATTAACGTGTCCCTGGATTGCCTTGTATTCAGGAGTTAATGCATACAGTAGTTACAACAATATTTAAATCAATTTAATGGATTGTTGTTACAATCATAATTGCCATTATAATTTGTAATTACCACATTAATTGAGGGTGACTCTTGAGCTGGCCTTAGAGGCCTATAAATAGCGCCCCTTAAGCAGCTCTTGGTGCGAACTTGAAATACGAACGTCGGATCGATAATATCTTAACATTGTTGCTATTATGCTGCTGCAGAAACTCTGCCCGTAGGAACTTGCCCTAAAACCGAAAGGTTTTGAATCGAAAGGTTCTAAGACTGAGGAGATCTTTGCCTTGACTGAAAGGTCTTATAGATCAAGGAGATCTTAACAGTACTGGGTTGGTGCACACCAGAGTACTGTACTACTATTTCTAGAAGCAGTTTGGGCTTAGGATCCTTACACCGCAGTAGGCCAAATATTATTTTAAGCATATCATTTCACAAACGCACAGCAGTGAACTGAAAAAGTTTAAAATTACAGTACATCAAAATTTCTCTATTTTATTCCAGATTTAATCATAATTTCCAATAATCTTAAAATAATATTTCTGATCTACTAATGGATCCTACGAGGACTCTTGGAATGGATTGTCTTAAGTTAGAGAACTTTGACGGATCCAAATTCAACGCATGGTGTCGAAAAGTAATCTTCGGGATGCAACTCCTGAAGATCTACTATGTGGTTTTTGAGGAGAAACCTGACTTTGAAGAAGACTCTGAGTCTGAAGCCTCTTGAGCTAAAAATAATCATTTCTGCATGAGTTATCTTCTTAACTGCCTAGCCTATCACCTGACATATGTTTACACCAACAAGCTCTCTGCGAAGGAAATCTGGAATGCTCTGGAGGAGCAATATAAGGAATAGGAGAAACTATCCAAGTCTCACCTCATTGACAAGGTTCTGGACTTCAAATTCAAAGATGACACTGAGTTTTTGCCTCAAGTCAAAGAGCTTGAAAAGCTTGTTATGAAGCTGAGGGATGAAGAGATTAATCTTTGTCAAACCTTCATTTCTGGTGCAATTGTCAATAAGTTTCCTCCATCTTGGATGTCATTCTCCACGAACATTCAAAGAAGGAAAAGATAGGTGAGTCTGTCTGATTTGAAGAGGTTTATTCGGATCGAGGACGAGATTCGGACTCGTACAAAGAGTGAGCTCCTTGCTAAGCAAAAGGCGTCTGCTAACATGGTAGCTGCTAACTCTGAGAAGGATACCAGTTCTTCTTCTAAGAAAAATAAGTCTTGTAAGAAAAAGAAGAATCATAATCTGAAGAACCTGAATGTTTAGAAGAAAAATTTCAAGAAGAGCGGCAAATGCTTCAACTGTGGGAAGCAATAATATTTTGCCAATGTTTACAAAGCACTAAAGAAGGGAACAACACACAATGTTAATCAACCTAACAATTGTGTGGCTATGTTCTTTTAAGTGACAACTCCCAACAACGTCTCTGGTTAGTGGTTAGATATATGTGCTATTTGTCATGTCTGCTCCAACAGAGATTTGTTCTCTTCCTATGTTGCTGGCAAAGAGAACATAATAATGGCTGATCGTTCTATGGTTCCTGTTCTTAGAACTAGGACTATGGTGCTGGCTCTCTCTTCAGGGAAGAATCTCACATTGAAAAGTATGAAACATGTCCCCTCAATTGCTAAAAACTTAATCTCTAGAAGTCTGCTGTGTGATGCAGGTATGGGGTTGGATTTCCAAAGAGGAAATGTTATATTATTATTTAAGAAAATGTATTTTGGCAATGCATATCATACTAATGGCATGTATAAGATCAGTACTATTATACCCAACTCAGTTGTAAATAAAGTATCCTCTTCTGCTTACTCTTCTGTATTATGGCACAATAGGCTAGGACATGTAACTTATAGAAAACTGTCTAGCATTGAGTGTTAGATCCTAGAGGGGGGTTGAATAGGATCTTATGCTAATCTAATCTGATTTTATGCTAATTAAAAACTTATTAATAAGTTATCCCAGCAAATAAGATATGCACCAATTATATGCAAGGATAAGCAATGTAAATAAAGGATAAAATAAACAAACTACAAAATAAACAAGATAGTGGTCACTATGAGCAATAGACAAGTGCGACAAGAATGAAATGAACAATAAGCACAAGTGAGACGCCAAGGCAATAACAAACACATAAAGATGATCACGGAGTTCGGACCTTCCGTCCTACGTCTCTGTTCCCCACTCCTGGGGAGAAATCCACTATCACACTGCGTTTTTTATGCTCACCCAAAAACGTTTATACCTCACACTCGGTTTTTTAGCTCACCGAAAATTTTACAATCAACACTCTTGTAATCTTACTCTATACCCTCTAAGTGTTGGTCTCTAGCCCGTGTCTCCCTCAAGTGCTCGGAATTATGATCTACCTCTAGGCATTACCACCGACTCCACTCCTCTTGCGACGACCCCGTCTCTCACCACACACTCCTCTCGGTATACAAGTGTATCACAAAGTGAACTACATAATTAAGCACAAATAAAACGTTTGTTCTCTAATGCAAGATGAGAACTAAGTGTAAGCTCACTCTCAATGCCATAATCCCACAACCCCAAATCATACTATGTACGAAATACTATAAGCTCAATAGGTTGTGTGTGAACAAATGAGTATAATCAAAACAAATCTAAACTCAATATAAATTCTAGCTTAAGAAAATGGAAATCAAACAATATAAAAAGCTAGATAAGAGTTTATAAAAACTTCTGTATGATAACAAGAGAGAGAGGGAGAAGAGTTGAATACTCAAACACCAATGGATGATCTCCTCAAGCTCTTGTGAAATTCTCTTCACAAAACCAAACTTGTAAAATGCTTAAAAGCTTTTTAAAAAAAACTTAAACCAAACTTAAACCCTTGTTAAAAATTGATTAAAAACTTCTTTTAGTGGGTGGGAGAGATAAATGCAATAGGGTATTTATAGCCACCCAAAACATCAGCAAAAACCCAAGCAAAATGACCAAAAACCCTCACAAAAGCGTATCTGGAAAATAGTCATTACTGTGCAACGGTCATATTTATAAGTCGACTTAACAGTGCCATAAGTCGACTTGCCAGAGGAAATTAACACACAAAAAACAGGCTATAAGTCGACTTATGATCGACTTATGAACATGCACAGGGACTGTGCAAGTCCAAAAATTGACTTTTGAAGTGCCTTAAAAAATAGCAAATAAATTTCAAAAAATATAAAACTTTGGGAAATGTTTATAAACATGTTACAAAAAGAATTTTTGGAATTACACTTTCCATTTATAAAATATTATTATTTGATAAAAATGTCCAAAAACATGAAAACTAAACATACATGTTTTTGACAAATGACTTAAACATACTTTTAAAACTTTGTAAAATGATTTTATAGACTTAATGAAATATCTATATGGTGATTGTTAAGTCTAAAAACTAAGAATACAATATTTTCACAAAAATGATGTTTTGCATAGTATATGCATGTTTTCATAAAACAAAACAATAAATATTGGAATATGTAATTTCATATTTATAAACATGAAAACCCAAAAACCAAAACTT
>BQKN01065221.1:836159-859145 GCA_022839385.1 Asparagus kiusianus
CTAAACCTTGAGCATGTTATTTAACCAAGTTGGGTACACGACCTATTGTTTTTGGCCGGGGCATGATAGCTACCTAGGTTGATCATGACACCTATTGTAGCTTCGTTTTATTTCCATTTTATCGGTAGAGATTGGTATGTATTCTTTTCTTTATTTTTCTTGTGACCAACTTCGGTTTTGTATTTAGGGATCTACAATTTGAGATACAAGGTATATACATGAGGGTTTCCTTGTTTGGATTATTTCGGTCGACGTACCTATGCTCGTGTTGTATTTTCCTAAGTACTAAAACCCATTAATGTTTGTGTAAATGATTTATATTATTATGTATTAACTGTATTTTCATATACAACGAGCCCTATCCCTTGGGGTTGGTTGTGATGTTGCTCGCTAGCGCTTTGACGCTCATTGTCCCTCCCCCTTTCAGGTAACGAGCCAGGAGCCCGGAGAGTCGCAGGTTGAGGATGACCCTTACTAGTATCTGTTATCCTTTTTTTTAGATGTATTTTATTTTGTACTCCACTTGAGACATTTTAGACTTGAGAGGTTTATGTTCTAGAGTTATAAAGGTAGTGTGCCTTATTTCCTATACCAGACATTATGTACTTTAAGACATGTTGATATCTCCAGATCTTTATTATCCATTTCAGACTTTGACTATGTATTTCAGCTTATTTGATTAAGGAGATGTATTAATTTGAGTCCTATCATTTCATCAAGCATTTGTTGTAAAATCTTTTACTTGCTTTGTACTATACCTGTTGTTGATTCCACTAGAGAGGTAAAAATTGTGATGGTGAAACATGTTATTGCACGGTGTGGTGCATGGCAGGTTTGACATTCCTGGTTTCACCCCGGACTGCAGCCTTGTGTGAACCCAATGGCGTCACATTTTCATATTATCATTTATTGCCAGTTTGTTAATTGAGTTAGAATTTGTTTATACTCATATTATCACACACACCCCCTATTTGAGCTTGTAGGATTTCATACATCATATATTAGGTTGTGGGATTGTGATTTGTAAGATTGAGCTTACTTTGAGTTCTCACCTATTGTAAAGAACATTTTATTGTTGTTGAGAATAATTGTGAGATACACTTTGTAATACACTTATACACCGAAAGAAGTATATGGTGAGAGACGGAATCGTCCCAAGAGGAGTGGGTAGGTGGTAATACCTAGAGGTAGGTTGTAATTCCTAACACTTGAGGGAGACACGGGCTAAAGACCAACACTTAGAGGGTGTAAAGTGTGATTGCAAGAGTGTGAATTGTAAAGTTTTCAGTGAACTAGAAAACCATAGTGTGAGGTGTAAACATTATTCGGGTGAGTGTAGAAAACCCGGTTATGATAATAGAGATCTCCTCGAGGTGAGGAGCGAAGACGTAGGTCGTGGGGACCGAACTCCGCGATCATATCTTGTGTTTGTGTTTGTCATTTGCGCACTATCACTTGTTTATTTACTCTTGTTCATATATTCTTGCATATATCAAATTAAATATCAATATTATTAGGATATATTTGTTAATTAATTTTAATCATTATTAATATCTAATAAGATTAGCAATAGCTCTATTCACCCCCTCTAGGGTACTTTCAGAGTCCACCCGCCCCACGATCGAGACGACTCCTCAAATAGTTGGCTCGATTATCTACTCGGCAATCTACTCGGTCAGAAGCTCGCTCGACTGTCTGGTTGGCAAATCATAGGGACGATTCAAAAACCAACCCGTCTCTACTAAGGGGATAAGATCCAACTAAGCTTCCATCAGATATACATCAATCGACACTACAGCATTGATCGGTCCTATCAAGATCTTAACTCTGACAAATCTCATGCGTAAACAGCTTACTCTGCTCACAAGTCAATTTCCAGATATTACTAAGATATTCTCTCCTGTGCTCGAATGACTTCCCTCCTGGTCGCCAGCCGACGTCTGTAAAGAGGAGGATAAATAAGCAGCCGGCCTATCTTCGGCCATACCTCATCTGTCAAATCTGGGATCTTATGGAGACAGTCTCTTCTATACTCGAATGACTTCCCTTCCTGTCACCAGCCGACGTCAGTAAAGCAGAGGAGGACTTAGCAGCCTGTATGCTAATCCCATAACCACCCTCCTGTGTATAGTCAGAGCCAAGGGTCAGCATCTCAGAGGTGATTGACTATAAAAGGAGATAAGCATGGTAAGAAAAAAGGGAGGTTCTACTTCTTCTTCATTAAACTCTAGGAATCATTTCTCCCTCTTGATCTACTTTTACTAAAAAAAGAAACAATAACTGTAAAAGAGCACCCCTTACAAGGACATCAATGGTCACGGGACTCTCCTTCAAACCCCACTCAATCTCAACAGCTGACTTGACCATTGGAGGTACTACGGAAGAAACAAGCCCCACCCTCTTACGGGTTCATTCTTCTTGTTTATGCAAAAGAATCAGGAATTCTAGTCCAAGGATCAGGCATAAAGTCAAAGGAGGAGTTTGTTAGACCCTAGAGGGGGGTGATTAGGGTCTTATGCTAATCTAATCCGATTTTATGCCAATTAAAATTAATTAATAAGTTATCCTAGCAAGTATGAAATACAACAAGAATATAAGCTAGGATAAGCAATATGAACAACAAGATATATCCTAACAAAGAGATATAGGCAATGTATGTGCAAGGATATATAAACTAACACAAGATGATATATCCTACCAAAGAGATATACAATATGATATATGCAAGGATATGTAAACTAACACAAGGGTAAACAATATGAACTAGATAGTGGATCATATAAATAATGAGCTAATGACAATGGCGATAAGAAATATAAACACATGTATAAATAAACGCCAAAGCACACTCAAACACAAGATATGATCACGGAGTTTGGACCTTCCGTCCTACGTCTCCGCTCCCCACTCCCGGGGAGAAATCCACTATCACAACCGGGTTTTCTACGCTCACCCGAATAACGTTTACACCTCACAATGTCGGTTTTTAACGCTCACCGATCAACGTCACTCCTCACAATCGGTTTTCTAGTTCACCGAAAACTTCACAACACACTCGCAATGTAACAAATATAAATTTGTTCTCTAAAATAGATGAGAACTCAATTAAGCACAACTCAATGTTACAATCTCTCACAACCCTAATATACTATGTATGCAAATACAATAAGCTCAAAGTGGGTGTGTGTAACAATGAGTAAATCAAATCTAAACTCAATATAAAACTAGCTTTAATAGAAATGATAATCAACAAATAATTATAAATAAAAGCTAGAGTTGAGTTTAGGAAAACTTCTCTAGATGACAAGAGAGAGAGAGATGGATTGAATGCCCAAAATACAATTGATAATCCCCTCAAGCTCTTGTAAAACTGATTCACCAAACCGAAACACTCAAATGCTTAAAAGCTTATAAACACACTTAAACCAAGTTAAACCCTTGATTAAAAACTCTTTAAAACATTTCTTGCTACTATATAAAAACTAAGGTAATGGGGTATTTATATGAAACCCCAAAGGTAAGAGAAAGCCAAGAAAAAGACCAAAAAACAGCCCTAGAAAATCAGCTCAGAAAATAGCCGTTGGGAACCAACGGTCTTATTGGCGGTCGACCGGAAATTCTTGCGGTCGACCGCGATCCAGGTTCCAAACGGAGAAAACACGCAGAGACTTCTTCGGTCGACCGGTGCGGTCGACCGATGGAAATTTCAAGCTCTTGGTCGATCATATCGGTCGACCGACAAACTCTCTGCTGCCCACTATCGACTGAACATATGAGCGGTCGACCGGTGCGGTCGACCGATAACTGATACTACAGAAAACTGGTTTTAGAGCTGATTTTTGAGACTTTGGAAAATATGTTAAAAATAACAAATGAAGTCCAAAAATAATGAAACTTTTGGAAATGTATATAAACATGTAAATGAACATATTTCAAAAAGAATTTTCCGAATTGCATTTCCCATTTGTGAAAAATCATCATTTTGCAAAATAGTCCAAAACACGAAAGTGTAAACATGTGAATTTTGACATTTTAGCTAACCATGTTTTGAAACTTTGCACTATGATTATATCGACTTAATAAAATATGTATATGATTATTGTTAAGTCCAAAAACTAAGAATACAATATTTTCACAAAATTGCATATTCTATGCAATATATATTAAAAACACAATAATAAATATGAAACATGTGATTTCATATTTATAAACATGAAAACCAAAACTTGTGTTGTATATATATGTGACTACATATATATACAAGGAAACCAATAAAATGTGTGTGTATGGATAATTGAGCTTAATGTACTTAACACACATAATATAAACTCCTAAACTAAATTACCTAAGCAATCTTGATCTTCAATGTAGCTCAACTTGGTACACTGCGGATGAAGCTGAACTTGGATCTTGAACTTGAATTGTAAGTTGCTTCACTCCACAATTCCACAAACCTCCATTGGATATGATCGTGTAGGCGCAATTACATCCATCCTCCAACACGTTGTTTGTCTATAATAAATAGAAATGCACAAACACTAGACAAACAATATTAGTAGTAAATTGTTTGTTAAACATCATCAAAACAAAGAGGCCAACAATCTCCCCCTTTTTGATGATGATAAACAATTTACAAAAAGGATATATGCATGAAGGGAAATGAATATATTATAATTCACATGCATATAGACAAGGAAAAGTATACTCATAATATTTCTCCCCCTTTGACAACATCAAAAAGGGGACAAAAGGAATAAGAGAGCGAAAGCTCCCCCTAACAATATGCATGGGTGAGTATAACACATAAAAATATATAGGGATTGCTCCCCCTATCAAAATGTCATATAGAGTATATGCAATAAAGATCATGGCTAATATGTGAGCAAGCATAAATAAACATATGCTAAAACACTCCTCACATACGAAAAAGCTAATGAGAACACATATGAATATATCAATATGAAAACTAGTGTCTCATATCAAAGAATATAAAAACATGTATAATAGTAGATTTATGAAATCAAAAAGAAGGAACATGAAAATCATACAAAATGTTTTCAAATGAAAACAAATCAATCAAATGAAATCATATATCACAAGTAAATCATACAAGAACATAAAACCAAATCATCATTGACTTTCAAAAATCAAGAGAGGTAATTATATCTAGTTATTAAGCTAGTATCAACCCACATAAACATTTTTGCATCCGGTAAACAAGATTTGGGAATAAACACCCAATAAATCCAGAGGGTTATATAAACGTAGTCCTCTCATCAAAATCAAAACAAATAATCATGAAAACAAAAGATTTGATCAATTTAAAAATTGTTTTCATATAGAAGGTTTAGAACATGTTTTTCAAAATCAAGAAAAAGAAAAAGAAAAATACTAAAATTCTTGCTTTAAAAAAATTAAATTTGTTTTGGTACCTAAGAACTCTTGGTACCAAAAGATTTGGGGACATGACCCCTATCATTTAAGCTCAAAGCCCTAGGGTTATGAACCTTCTTAGGCATATGTGGTGCACTAACATGGTCAAAGCAATATTCGCTCAAATAACCCTTCCGATTGCAATTTGTGCAATGAAAGAGATCCATTTGTTTTTGTGGACCATTAGCTCGTGCACGAGAATCATTTGCAAATAAATATTTTCTTTTAAAATTATTTGCAAATGAGAAACATTCTTAAACAATGGTCTATTTGGAACATATTGCAATTAGAAGCTTTTTGTATATCAAAACAAAATTTAGCAAGATGTCCAAACCTATCACAAACATCACATTTAAAAGCGTGTGATCTACTAGAAGCATTTGGCAAATGAGATTTCTTTTTCAAATCAAAACAATATTCGGCCAAATGACCAAAACGACCATAATGATCACATCTATACACATGAGCATGCTTATGATGAATAATGGGTGCATGTGTGTGTACATATGATGAAGAAGCTACATGAGATGCACAAGGAGCATTGACATTTTTATGTTTGTGTGCATCATAGCAAAATTTAGCTAGATGGCCTTTACGACCGCAAATTAAACACTTATAAACTTTGCTATATATGTGTGCATGATGAGTAGATGATGACTTAGACTGGGCACACATATCCATAAGCCTCTTATGATTATCAAAGCATATTTTCAAAGTTGAATCTAAAGATGAAATGCATTTTTTTTATAAGATTCAAGTCTTCATTTTTAGGCACATATGCACTTTTAGAAGTAGAACATAAATAATCATCTATAAAAGAAGCAGTATCATTTTGTATGTTTTTTTACTTCTAACATAGCATTATCTCTTTCATGAGTTAACTTGGCAAAGTTTGAAAGCAAAGAATCATGATCCAATTTTAATTTTTTATTATTTTCTTTAAGGATCATATTTTCATTAGAAATAGTATCAAACTTAGAAGTTAAAGACTCATGATCGGATTTCAAAATTACATGCTTGCTTTGTAAATCAATAAAATCATTTTGCAATTTCTTATAAGCATGCAATAATTTATCACTAGCACAAGCAAGTTCATCATTAGGTAAATCATTAATAGATTCGAACTCGCAAATCTCACTAGGGCTATCGCCTAGTGGCCATGTGCATGATGCTCCATATAAACTAGAAGTCGGATCCTCCAAAGCTTGTCGGATTGCCTCCAAGTCCCCTTGATGTGCTTTAATAAATTTCCATAAGGTGTAAGCACTATCAAAAGAATCAAGCTTGTTAGACATAAATGAATCAAATGCATTTAATAAAAATTCTAACATAAGCTTGTTCATAATAAACATCTTTTTATCATGTTTGCTCCACTTGGATTTCTCCAACGTGGGCACAATATAACCATAATAAATGATTTTCTAAAAATTGATATTTTTAGATTGAACAAATATTTTGAATCTAAAACACCATTGAGCAAAGGGGAAAATATTGAATTTAGGAGCAACACTAGAATCATAGCCTAAACAAGATGCATCATTCATATCCATAATTTATAAAAATATGCAAGCAAGATACAAATGTAATCAAAACAAGATTAGCACAAAAAGATAACTTGGATCTTTAACTCAAGGCGATTAGACCTTAAATCAAAGAGCACCAAGCTCTGATACCAATTGTTAGACCCTAGAGGGGGGGTGATTAGGGTCTTATGCTAATCTAATCCGATTTTATGCCAATTAAAATTAATTAATAAGTTATCCTAGCAAGTATGAAATACAACAAGAATATAAGCTAGGATAAGCAATATGAACAACAAGATATATCCTACCAAAGAGATATAGGCAATGTATGTGCAAGGATATATAAACTAACACAAGATGATATATCCTACCAAAGAGATATACAATATGATATATGCAAGGATATGTAAACTAACACAAGGGTAAACAATATAAACTAGATAGTGGATCATATAAATAATGAGCTAATGACAATGGCGATAAGAAATATAAACACAAGTATAAATAAACGCCAAAACACACTCAAACACAAGATATGATCACGGAGTTCGGACCTTCCGTCCTACGTCTCTGCTCCCTACTCCTAGGGAGAAATCCACTATCACAACCGGGTTTTTTACGCTCACCCGAATAACGTTTACACCTCACAATATCGGTTTTTAACGCTCATCGATCAACGTCACTCCTCACAATCGGTTTTCTAGTTCACCGAAAACTTCACAACACACTCGCAATGTAACAAATATAAATTTGTTCTCTACAATAGATAAGAACTCAATTAAGCACAACTCAATGTTACAATATCTCACAACCCTAATATACTATGTATGCAAATACAATAAGCTCAAAGTGGGTGTGTGTAACAATGAGTAAATCAAATCTAAACTCAATATAAAACTAGCTTTAATAGAAATGATAATCAACAAATAATTATAAATAAAAGCTAGAGTTGAGTTTAGGAAAACTTCTCTAGATGATAAGAGAGAGAGAGATGGATTGAATGCCCAAAATACAATTGATAATCCCCTCAAGCTCTTGTAAAACTGATTCACCAAACCGAAACACTCAAATTCTTAAAATCTTATAAACACACTTAAACCAACTTAAACCCTTGATTAAAAACTCTTTAAAACATTTCTTGCTACTATATAAAAACTGAGGTAAGGGGGTATTTATATGAAACCCCAAAGGTAATAGAAAGCCAAGAAAAAGACCAAAAAATAGCCCCAGAAAATCAGCTCAGAAAATAGTCGTTGGGAACCAATGGTCACATTGGCGGTCGACCAGAAATTCTCGTGGTCGACCGCGATCCAGGTTTCAAACAGAGAAAACGCGCAGAGACTTCTTCGGTCGACCGGTGCGGTCGACCGATGGAAATTTCGAGCTCTCGGTCGACCGTACCGGTCGATCGACAAACTCTTTGCTACCCACTATCGACTGAACATATGAGCGGTCGACCGATAACTGATACTACATAAAACTGGTTTTAGAGCTGATTTTTAAGACTTTGGAAAATATGTTAAAAATAACAAATGAAGTCCAAAAATAATGAAACTTTGGGAAATGTATATAAACATGTAAATGAACATGTTACAAAATTTTTTTTTCCAAATTGCATTTCCCATTTGTGAAAAATCATCATTTTGCAAAATAGTCCAAAACACGAAAGTGTAAACATGTGAATTTTAACATTTTGGCTAAACCATGTTTTGAAACTTTGCACTATGATTATATAGACTTAATAAAATATGTATATGATTATTGTTAAGTCCAAAAACTAAGAATACAATATTTTTACAAAATTACATATTCTATGCAATATATATTAAAAACACAATAATAAATATGAAACATGTGATTTCATATTTATAAACATAAAAACCAAAACTTGTGTTGTATATATATGTGACTACATATATATACAAGGAAACTAATAAAATGTGTGTGTATGGATAATTGAGCTTAACGTACTTAACACACATAATATAAAATCCTAAACTAAATTACCCAAGCAATCTTGATCTTCAATGTAGCTCAACTTGGTACACTGCGGATGAAGCTGAACTTGGATCTTGAACTTGAATTGTAAGTTGCTTCACTCCACAATTCTACCAACCTCCATTGGATATGATCGTGTAGGCGCAATTCCATCCATCCTCCAACACGTTGTTTGTCTACAATAAATAGAAATGCACAAACACTAGACAAACAACATTAGTAGTAAATTGTTTGTTAAACATCATCAAAACAAAGAGGCCAATAGAGTTGGCCCCATTTATTATCCTCTCCCTCTTCGTCATTAGTGCGAAGATCTGAACTGCATCCATCAGCGGATAGCTCTCATTAGCTGTGTGATATCGAACATCAACAGATAATTTCTCTCTAAATTTTAAGGAAGAAAATAACAAATATCATTTTCTTAGAAACACTTAGAAACATCAAAATTCATTTCTAGCATGGAAATAAGTGTAGAAAACGTGGTGAAAATCAGGAGCTACAGTAAACCTCGGGTCGGTCGACCGAAGGAGCGAGGGCGGTCTGTGGAGAAATCTGAAAAACCCCAGATTTTGTGTCATAAGTCGACTCATGCACAAGTATAAGTTGACTTATGGTAAGTCGACTTGTGTCTGTGCATGAGTCGACTTACATTCTGTTCTAGAATTGTTGTTTTGGGCTCTGGTAGGTCGACTTATTAGGACTGTTAAGTCTATTTATGATCTGTTCTCTAGTTACTATTTTTGGTTCTACCAAGTCGACTTATAGAGCATGATAAGTCGACTTATGTCGGGTTTTCTGCACAGTTTGAGTTCCTATTTGGATTCTATTTGGGTTTCTATTTTGATATAAATAGGAATACGATTTTGAGGGTTCGTGAGCAATGAATTGGGGATATTAGGAGCACAGAAAAAAGAGATATTTTTTGAGCTATTAGTTAGGATTTTATTTGGAGAGAATTAGAGATTTGTTAGTGAGATTAATTGGTGAGTTTGAGTGATTTATAATCTTGTACTCTTCTTCTCTATTAGTGAAAACTTCATCCCCTTCTTGCCCCGTTGGACGTAGAAAACTTGCCGAACCATGTTAAAATTGGTTGTTTGTGTTTGTGTTGTTATTTTGGTTTGTTTTGCCTTCTCTCGGGGTTTGTTTGGTTTGGTTTCTCGAAGCACATAGGTTTGGTGGCTTCCATGTGCACAACACAGTCGACCGATGCAATCACCAGGACAAAGGATTTACAAGACTTTCAGGTCGGTCGACCGAAGGGGTATGACCGGTCGATCGATCTCGTGCATGTTACAGGACTAATTTTTTAGCTCTCTGGCCGGTCGACCGGTCACATGTGTGCGGTCGATCGACAAGCTGTTATGGGCCTGTTTTGTTTTCCTGGTTAGTTTTGGATTGGGTGTTTGATATAAATACAAACACGTTTTTAGGGTTTCTTAAGGAGAGATTTTGGATTGTTTTGAGTACTTTGTGAGGGAGATATTGTGAGGGAGTTGAGATCTTTGGTTAGGGTTATATTTGTGAAATTGTGTGAATCGTAACCCGTTGTATTTATCCTCCATATAGTGAAATCTCTCTATCCTCTCCTCATAGACGTAAGCAATTGTTGAACCACATAAATCTTTGTATTTTGTTTGATTTGTGTCGTATTTTGGTGAATTGTACTCATGTTTATTTTTGGTTTTCTTCTCTCATCGTATGCCGACTCATTTGGTTGTCGAGCACACTTCCGCATGACATGCAACAATTGGTATCAGAGTTCTAGGGTTTTAGATCTAGTATTTTGCATTGTGCGGGGTTGCCGTTGGAGATCTCCTGTGATTAGGAGATCGTGTTTGGAATCCTATCTAGGGTTCAGTTGGATAATTTCTCAATTCTATCAAATTTCAAATATTTCTTTACAATTGGAGTTAGTTTGCAATGGGAGAAGAAATTGGTGAAAGCAGCAAGGTGATGATGTGTACAGTTTAGGTTGCACTTCAAAATACTAAGATTAGCGTTGTGAAGTATGACCCTAAAATTAATTTTGGTTTATGGATGAGCGACTTATAGGACACTCTTAATACTCAAAATTTAGAAGAGACCATCATGGTCGATGAGAGACCACCAAAGTATGATGAGGTGATATAGGACAAGATGAAAAGAAATGCTTGTGGGGTGATCAGGTCTTGTTTGGAACAAGAGCTGAAATATGATGTGATTGGGGTAACGTCTGTGATGAAGATGTCGGAGATTCTTGATAACAAGTACCTTACGAAGAGTGTTGAGAATCGATTGCACTTGCTGCGAAGATTGTTCAAATTCTAGATATCCAGGGGTACCTCACTTGCGGTTCATGTGAACAATTATACAAAGTTGTTGATAGACCTTGCGAACATAGATGAGAAGATATCGGATGAGTAAAAGGTGATTATTTTGTTAGGCTGCTTACCCGATGAAAAGTATGATACATTTGTGCTCACTTTGTTGAACGGTAGATCTTCCATTACCTACAGTAAAGTGACTAATGCTTTAACAAATTACGATTTGAGGAGGAATGATAAAGAGTCTTCCCGAGCTAGCACTTCAGAAGAGGCCTTGTCGATGAGAGGAAAGAGTCCATATCCAAGATGTGGTAATCGAAGCAGGTCAAAGTTGAGGGGCCACCGTCAATTAGCAAAGAACCAGTGTGCGTTTTGCAAGGAACAAGGACATTGGAAAAGAGATTGTCTGAAGCTCAGAGAGAAGGAGAATAGCAAGAAGAAGGGCCGGAAGGCCAATGAGGTGAACGTTGCTAGAGGTGATGATTCATATGATTCCTGCTTTTCTCTATTGATTACTCTAGAGGTGAACCATGTGAATGCATCAGATTGGATGCTGGATTTTGGCGCTACTTATCATGTGACTTCCCAACGAGATTGGTTTGCATCTTTCGAGAAGCTTAATGGGGGCGTAGTAGTCATGAGAAATGATCAATCATGTGGCATTTGTGGGATATGTACCATTAGGATTCAGATGCACAATGGAGTTGTTCATAAGCTGAATGAAGTGAGATTTGTTCTTCAGTTGAAAAGGAATCTTGTTTCTGTTGGAGCTTTGGAGGTAAAGGAATTCAAGGTGACTTTTGAGAAAGCTGTAGCAAAAGTTACTAAAGGATCTTTGGTGGTGATGAAGAGAGTTTACAATAGGAATTTATATTATCTAAAGGGGAATATCAAGATTGGCCAGGTAGCTTCAGTTGTTTCAGAGATGGACGTGAGCAGACTTTGGTAGTACAAATTAAGCCACACATGTGAAAAATCACTGCAGCCTTTGTGCAAGTAGGGGCTATTGAAGGGAGCCAAGAGTAGAAAGATAGAATTCTGTGAGCACTATGTTCGCAGGAAAAATTGCTTCCATTGATGTCATTGTTTTCTTGAGTAACAGTTTATCGGTTACAAAAGATCCGGTCTTTTTATAAGATCCGGTTACAAAAAAATCAAAAAAATCTTAAAAGATTACAACTTTTCTTTTCTGGAACAAATCACAAGATCCTGTTTTGCGGTCTCTTGCTTGTGTGGGTTCTTTGCCTGCGCCGGGGTTAATCCGTGGACCACCGCGCGATCTTGATCCGGTCGGATCTACACGGTATGATGTGTGTTATTTTACGAAGGAAATAACAGCCGAGGGGATTATTTCACCAAGGAAATAATAGCCCTAAGTAATCGAAATCGACCAAGCGAAATTGATACTCTTCTCTGGATCAAAAACCAAGTTTTGATCCAGAGGATGATCGTGTGGATCTTAGATCTGATCTCTCTCGAACTCCTGCCTTATTTGGCATGGATGATCACCAAGAACCAGATCTGAAAAGTCCGAGTCTTCAAAGCTCCAAAACTCCGAAGTTTAGCTCTCAATGCAGCAGAGTTTCCCCTCAAAAGTTCCACCAAAATCCAACCTCTCAAAAATAAGCCCTCCTTCTCTATTTATAGGTATCTCAATCCAGATCTGGGCTCAGATCTGGACCCAGATCTGGGTGGCTTGGCCAGGCGGCTCGGCCATCTAGGTGGCTAGGCCAAGGTGGCTCGGCCACCTAGGTAGCTCGACCACCGAGCCACCTAAAAGGTGGCTCGGCCGGCCACCTAGGTGGCTCGGCTACCGAGCCACCTTGGTAGCTCACCGAGCCACCTAGAGGTGGCTCGGCTACCGAGCCACCTTGGTGGCTTGCCGAGCCACCTAGAGGTGGCTCGGTTTCGGCCGAGCCCTCTAGGTGTTTGGTTTTGCGTTTTCCGGTTTTGCGCTTTATTCGAACTCGATTGTTGATCTGGACTCTGATTTGGCAGTTCGGATCCTGATTTAGTAGTAAATCCGCTTTGGTGTTCGAGTTTGAGTCCGTATCTGATCTTGATTTGATCTTGATTCGTTCGAGTCCGCTCCCGATCTTGTTTGATGTGGTGGACTCTATGGTTGAATGACTCGTTGATTCATCGACTTGTTAGCTTGATTGGGCATGCGATTGGATGTATTCCATTATTTGCGTGCGGTTCGTTAACCTCGTCGCCTCGTTAATCCACTTCGTCGCGTCTCATTTGGCTTCGGTGTTGTGGTCTAACGAACATTCTTGGATATATCGCCCGATGGTTCGTTGGTTTGTCGAATCACCATGCCGAGCTGTGTTAAAGGATCTTTAGGTAGTTTTATACGCCTACAGATACCCCCTCCAAAGTTTTTCAGCCTCGTTCTTTTATGGAGTCTGGAACACTTTGGATATGATTGTCCCAACCTTCAATCGGTATGACGGGATTTTGGAATGGCTTCTATTCTTTATTCCTTCAATCCTCCAGGCTATTCGGTGCTTTGTCGAATGTTTGCAAGGGTTCCGATGCTGCATTTATTGTCTGACCGTTGTCGGAATTTTGAACTTGAAATCAATTCCTAATTTCCTGATCTTTAGCTCGTGTTTGCTGTTTCAACATAGAACCGACCATCGATTGTTGGCGTTGAGTCTTCATTTGCAACGCGTTGTCCAGGCTTTGGACACAGTTTATACTCGTACGTCTGCTGGAGTCTTGAGAAACAGTTTATACTCTTATACTTTTCAGAGTGTTGTTGAGTTATCCTTAAGAATATTTTTAGAAAAATACTCTCCAGAAACTTCTCAACAAAAATAGGGAATAGTTTATACTCGTATACCTTATTGGAGTACTAAGAAGCAGTTTATACTCGTATACTTTTCGGAGTACTTTTCAGGTCCGAATGAGCTGAACCGGCCTGATAATGACCCAAAAAAGGCAGTAATTAGGCTCAAAAAATCTTTCGACCCTTCCGAATGTATGGGAGAGGAATGAATAAATAAGGGACTGAACCATCGGTCGATTTGAAGTCGTTTCGATACTCGGTTCAGCTCCAATTTGAATTTTGGTTCAAATCTGGTTCAAACTTGTTCAGAACTGGTTCAACCTGGTTCAAGACTGGTTCAGGACTGGTTCAAGACTGGTTTAGCCTGGTTCAGACTAATTCATCCTGGTTTGGTCTGGTTCAGCCTGGTTTGGCTTGGTTCAGCCTCCTTTGAACTGATTTAGCCTGGTCTGGTCTGGTTCAACTTGGTCTGGTCCGGTTCAGTCTGGTATGGTCCGGTTCAAGGCTAGTTCAACACTATAAAAGACCTTCTTTTCCTCTCTTTAAGGCCGCCCCCCCCCCCCCCTTTTTGTGTAGGGCTTTCTTCTCGGCTTCATGTCCTCGTGAAGGAGTTGTTATCAGACAACGATCCTGAGAAGATCGTCATCTGTATAGAAGTCCGCTCCTTCTTCTCCTTCGTGAATACTACGATTGGCAAACTCTTCCACGGCGGACTTTTCCTTCACCAATTTAAGCCTTTCCTTGATCTCAGAATAAATTCAATAAGGGATGCAGGATATCCGGATCTGGCGAAGGCTATAATTGATGACCTTGATTGCCTGGAGCACGAGCTTCAGATGTTATGTGAGCTCCGGGATGCAGGTACCTCTTCATTCATTGCTGCCAATTTGGATACTCGCTTACAGACATGGCGCGATACTCGAGCTTTTGCTGAGTTCGAGATTCAGGTGCAGCGGGATCGGGTAGATTGAGTTGAGGCCAACCTTGCTGTTAGATCATCTTCACTTGACGATCTTGACTTTTCTATTGCCTCTTGCAAGACCAAGATAGAACAGTTCAGAAGAGGACTTCGTGAAGAAGAGAAGACTTTGAGTATCCTTCAAATGACGAAGGTACAAGATCAGCAAGCCCACATTGCCTTATCTGAGGAGTTGAAATCCTTGAAGCAGAAGCTGGTCGAGACGGAGGAGGTTGCTGTGAAGACTTCAGCCACCACTGAAGAGTCCATCAGAGCTGAATTGTAGGATGAGCTTAGGCAAGCTTATGATGAGAAGCTGTCTAAGTTTAGTCAGCAGATTTTTAGCCATGGGCTTGATGTATGATTTCATTTACTGAATATTTTGACTTTTGATCCTATTAGTGGAAATGGTTTTACCTTTATCTTTATTGTGGTTTCTCACTCTGTTTGGAATGATTGACCATAATACTCACAGGATTTTTGGCAAACCCTCAGCCCTCAACGGGTTTGATAAGCCTTTACCGACTACCGTTTGAGTCGGGCTAGCATGCGGATTGTCTAAATCCGTTCTGCATGTAACGTTGTGCTAAGAGAGTGAATTCTCTGAGACTCGCCGCTACGACTTCGAATACGTAGACTTCGCCATTGTTATGGGAATAGGCTACCCGGTAACGTGTATTAGACGCTGACTTATCCCTACTTAGGCTTCGGGATAAAGGTCCCCAGAATCAGGTTCTGGTATCTTCTTGGCCAGTAAAAGACTAACCCGGCGACGCGTGTTAGGCGTCGGTATATCCTTTCTTAGGATTCAGGATGAAATTCCCCATGCATGTAAGGCATGGATTTTGGTGTTATTAATAACAACCTGCCACAATGTTGAATATGTGGGCGGGTGTTTTTTTAACAGTTAAGAACTAACCGGCAGCGCGGGTTAGGCGCAGACTTATCCCTGCTTAGGTTTCAGGATAGGATACCCCAGAATCGAACTCTGGTGTCTTTTTCTACGGAGAAAGACTAAACCAGCAGCGCGTGTTAGGCGCAGACTTATCCCTGCTTAGGATTCGGGCTAAACTTCCTAGGATAGAATTCTGGTGTTTTCTTCAATCGGTGAAAGACTAAACCGGCAACGCGTGTTAGGCGTTAACTTATCCCTGCTTAGGATTCGGGATAAAATTCCCCGTGCGTATGACACACGGATTTTAGAAGTTTGAAAAAGTGGTGTCTTCTCTTGGGGCAAAGACGAACCCGATACGAGAGAGGAAGAATTTTATATTCTATCTCCCAAAGCTGAAGAGGAAGAATTTTATATTCTATCTCCAGTTAGAAAGGAGACTCGAGGTGGGATCTCCACCTTTAGAATCCGGAAAGGTGAAACTAAGAGTGGGATCTCCACTCCGAGTATCGAAAAGATTCGGATAACCCTAACTGTCGGAAGGTTTGATTACCGAACTAAAGATGAATTTCTCATTTATCGAGAGTGAATTATGGTTTTGGTCCTAACTGTAGGAAGGTTTGACCGAGTGGGAGGTTTGAAACGATTCTAACTATAAGAAGGTTTGATCGCTCGATTTGTGGGCCTCTCGTTCATTGGAGGAATCGAGAGGGGATTTTGGTTGTGGTCCTAACTATAGGAAGGTTTGACCAGGTAAACGGTGGGTTTAGTGCTTATCACTTTATTTGTAATGATCGGGTTATCCCTAAGAAAATTACATGTAAAAATTCTTCCGGGAACTTCCCGTTACATGAATCATCCACCCCCAGCTTCCTTCGCGAAACTGGGTCTAACTTCATAGTGAGTTATATGACCAGGTTATCCTTAAGAATATTACATGTAAAAAATTCTCCAGGAATTTCTCGTCAAGTGTGGGAAACAGTTTAGACTCATATACCTATTAGAGTATCAGGGAGCAGTTTAACCTCATATACCGGTTAGAGGATTGAGAAGCAGTTTATACTCTTATACTTATCGGAGTCTTCATTCGACTTAATTGAGTGATATAACGCCGGCTTCAACCAAGGTTTGGATGCTATTCTTGAGAGTAAAGCAATTCTTAGTGGGATGAAGGATCCTCCTGTGATACGCACAGTACTTTGGATCCGCAGTATTGTCAGCTTCCTCCTGATTGACGATAGGTGGTAGCTTGATCTTGTTGTTTTCAAGGAGGGATTCGAAGATGGCTGGAACGTCTTCGTCCTTGAAGGAATACTCTTTTTGGAGTTTCGGATCCGAGGTCTTTTGATACCTTCAGGGTTGTTGTTGCGACATTTGATTATCACCAACAGCAGATGCAGGTGCCTTGCCCTTACCACGGGAGGCGAAGTTCGAGTTCGGAGGATTAGTCGTCGATTGGCTCCTCTCGGCCTTCTTCCTTTGGAGGAAGCGTTCGGCTTGCTCTCCTCGGACCTTCAAATCCTTCCATGTTTTGGACGGTGCTGTCCCCATTGCTTCCAACACGTCCAATGCGAGGTTGTTGTGGCAAGTCTGGAGAATGAACTCCTCAGTGATCGGGTCCCGACAGTTCATCGCCTTGTTCCGGAACCTTTTGACAAAGGTATCAACTAATTCCTCGTATTTCTATTTCTCGTCAAGCAACGACCCGATGGATATCTCGGTGTCGTCGTCGAAGAAGTTGGTGAGGAATTTAGTCTTCATGTCGTCCTAGCTATTCACACTTCCTGGCTTGAGGCGGCGATACCAATCGAAGGCGGCTCCACGAAGAGTGCCAACGAAGAACCGTACCATCAGAGGCTCATTACCAGAGATAAGCCCTAGGTGTGATTTGAAGTAAATCAAATGCTGAGTGGGTGAACCCTTCCCATCAAACGGCGTGAAGTTAATTAGATTGAACTTCGCCGGATACAGGATTGATTCCCATTCTCTTGGGTATGGACAAGGAATGCCCGTCTTCTTTATCTCTTGAGCAGAAATCAACGTATTGATTTTGCTCTCAAGGTTTTTAATCTTCAAACTTTCACCTGTATTTTCGTTAGCACGATTCTGAGGTGGAAGTGTGGCGTTATGACTAGCATTCTCGATACCACCCCCTGCATTGACGGGAGGATTATTAGCATTATGAGCTTCATCCGCACCTATGTCCTCATCTTCCTGATTAACCTGGTTACGACGACTTGGTTCGCCTTGCTGGTTTGTCAGTGCTTGGATTTGTTGGTCATGCATTTCTCTCATATTCTACATGGCCATCTGCATTTCGAACATGAAGCTCTCCTGTTGTTTAGCCATGGCTTCTTTGAGCATCTTGGCCACTTGTTCCGCACTTATCGTAAGTGACTCACGGGGTTATCCCTCGCTGGATACTGTATTATCTGATGCGACCGCAGAGCAGGCATCTGATTCTTCATCTTTTGAAGGTAATCTTGTCCGAACCCTACCATAAGTTGCTCGTATGATGGCTCCAGACTGCAGACGGGTTATACGCCGGGGTGCTTCCGGAATCGACTCGGGATTATCCTGTGTCGATGTCCCTTTGCTGGTCATATTAGTGGTGACCCTCGGAAATTCTCCATCTTCAACTACCGTTCTTATTTGTCGGAAACGCCTAGGCCTTGGTTTTGGCGTTTCGGTACTGAGCCTTTCGAAAACCAAAATTCTTTCGGGGACTGCCTTGGTGCAGTTGCACTCAGACAATACTGCCCGAATGAGTTTGGAACAGGGGCATTGAGTTTCTAGTTCTTGAGGACTCTTTTTCTTGGTTTTACTCGTACCCCCAACATGATAGTACAACTCGTCGGCTTGAAGGTCGGAGTAACCTATCGTGTGTTGGCACGACTTCTCAGGTATAACGTTATCATCATCAGACGACAATGTTTCCTTCTGAGGGCGAACTGCCTTCTTTGGGCTTTCAAGAGTCATACGCCTCAAAGCATGCCTTTGTGGGCGTGAGTTCTCAGTGGGCTCCTGGACTTCAATGCGCAAATTGGTGCGCGTTGCTGCCATGAATTCCTTGTCATGTTGAGGGTGGCGGCGACTCCCAGCATGTTGAGTCGTTCGGGGTTTCTTTATCGGGCCCAAACATTCTTAAACTGGAGCTTTGCATCCCTCATCGGGAAGTGGACCGAGGCGCTCCAAAACTAACCTCCTTCTTCGGGATGGTTCTGCGTGATCTCGCAAAGTAGCTACTGGAATTACCGGTGATTTAGGTTGGTTCGTCGGAGGTTGAACTTGCGTTGAAGGCTGCGATGGTTGTTCCTTAGCCTGAATTGCCGCTTCAGACTTCGGCCTCCATACTTGGCGGATTGGTGGCGGCTTCTTGGCCACTTCCTTCTGCAGTCTTCTGCGGGCTTCTTGGACTTGAGCCCGTGCGTGGCGTTTGCGAATGCGCTCTTCAAGTGTCGAACGATTCCGTTTGACACGGGTCCATTCGTTCATTGACGGCTTGGAGGAGCTGCCATTCATCAGTCATTGAGGCTGTTTGCCTCCCCTATTCTTCAGATTCGCGTTATAGCGGATCCCATCAGTGGATTCCATTGCCTTCGCGAATTGTCGTGATAAGCGTTGACGTCACCTCTGGCGGGCTCTCTTTGAAAGAGCCACTACGCCCTCAGTGACGGAGGAATTGGCAAGAACAGATTTGACCTGGTTGGAGGTCGGTGGAGCTTCACCCTATGCAACTTTAGCATCAATTGGGGTGAGATCATCGTTGGTATTCTGTATTTCTTCGTACCAACGGACTTTTCTCCTGGAGGAGAACTTCTTGGACTTGAGGGGGGAGGTGGATCCGAACGAGGATGACAGATACTCCTCGAACTTTTGTTGGTTGAATTCATACTCGACCTCCTCCTCGACCGGGATCAAGATCCGCGGCAGCGACGCAAAGATCTCGACAGCGAGATCGGTGGCTCCCACTGTGGTCGCCAGATTGTTCGCGGGAAAAACTGCTTCCATTAATGTCATTGTTTTTTTAGCAACATTTTATCGGTTACAAAAGATCCGGTCTTTTTATAAGATCCGGTTACAACAAAATCAAAAAAATCTTAAAAGATTACAACTTTCCTTTTCTGGAACAAATCACAAGATCCTGTTTTGCGGTCTCTTGCTTGTGTGGGTTCTTTGCCTGTGCCGGGGTTAATCCGTGGACCACCGTGCGATCTTGATCCGGTCGGATCTACACGGTATGACGGGTGTTATTTCACGAAGGAAATAACAGCCGAGGGGATTATTTCACCAAGGAAATAATAGCCCTAAGTAATCGAAATCGACCAAGCGAAATCGATACTCTTCTCGGGATTAAAAACCAAGTTTTGATCCAGAGGATGATCATGTGGATCTTAGATCTGATCTCTCTCGAACTCATGCCTTATCTGGCGTGGATGATCGCCAAGAACCAGATCTGAAAAGTCTGAGTCTTCAAAGCTCCAAAACTCCAAAGTTTAGCTCTCAATGCAGCAGAGTTTCCCCTTAAAAGTTCCACCAAAATCTAACCTCTCAAAAATAAGCCCTCCTTCTCTATTTATAGGCATCTCAATCCAGATCTGGGCTCAGATCTGGGCCCAGATCTGGGTGGCTCGGCTACCGAGCCACCTTGGTGGCTTGCCGAGCCACCTAGAGGTGGCTCGGTTTCGGCCGAGCCCTCCAGGTGTTTGGTTTTGCCGTTTTCCGGTTTTACGCTTCATTCGAACTCGATTGTTGATCTGGACTCTGATTTGGCAGTCCGGATCCTGATTTGGCAGTAAATCCGCTTTGGTGTTCGAGTTCGAGTCCGGATCCGATCTTGATTTGATCTTGATTCGTTCGAGTCCGCTCCCGATCTTGTTTGATCTGGTGGACTCTATGGTTGAATGGCTCGTTGATTCATCGACTCGTTAGCTTGATTGGGCACGCGATTGGATGTATTCCATTGTTTGCGTGCGGTTCGTTAACCTCGTCGCCTCGTTAATCCGCTTCGTCGCGTCTCATTTGGCTTCGGTGTTGTGGTCTAACGAACATGCTTGGATATATCGTCCGATGGTTCGTTGGTTTGTCGAATCACCGTGCCGAGCTGTGTTAAGGGACCTTTAGGTAGTTTTATATGCCTACACACTACATTCATTACAAGAAGACAAAGGTGAAGTTCGGGACAGCCGTATACAGGATGACGGGCATCTTGGACTATGTGCATAGAGATGTTTGGGGTCCCACTAAGACGATATCACTCGATGGTCGGTATTGGTTCATCATGTTTGTGGATGACTATTCTATACATTGTTGGGTATACACCATGAAGTATAAGAATGAAGATCTAGAGTTATTTGTGGAGTAAAAGAGGAGATTAGAAGTATAGACTGAGAGAAAGATCAAGATGTTGAGATCTACGGCAACGAGTGCACTTCAAAGCCTTTTCAGCAGCTATGTCGAGATGAGGGTATAGAAAGACCATTCAAAGTTAGTCATACGTCATAGCAAAATAGGATGGTAGAGAGATTGAATCTATATTTACTGAAAAAGATCTGATGTTGGTTATTGCAAAGCAGTTTGAAGAAGATCTTTTGGGCTAAGGTATTTTCATATGCGAACCACCTCATTTAGGCTACCTTCATCTGTGATTGAGGGGAAAACCCCTATGGAGATGTGGTCGGGAGAGCCAGCACACGATTATGATCAGCTCAAGGTATTTGGGTGCCCTGTATTTTATCATGTAAAGACTGATAAATTAGAAACTCGAGTTAGGAATGTCATATTTGTGGGATTCAAGCATGATGTCAAAGGATACAAGCTTTGAGATCCAGTTGATAATAAGATTGTGCTGAGTAGAGATGTCATATTTGATGAAGCTTCAATCTTGAAGCTTCCCAACTCTCATCCCATGGAGAACACCTCCACAGAGGAGATATCATAGATAGTGGAGATTGCTGCTGCTCTACATAGTCTAGATGAGATTGTATCCATTAGAGTACCGACTGAAGTGGCGCCAGACGAGCACAATGATGATTTGGAGGATACGGGTTCAGCAGAGCAGAATCAGGGACTGACAGCTCAGGTTCAGGATTTGATTGCGGTTCGGAGACCCAGGAGAGACATATGGTTTCTAGCTATGTATACGAATATAGTCATTGCTTATGCACTTCTGGTGGAGAATATCGATGAGATGGTCCCTACTACATTCAGAGAAGCTGAGCAGAGTTCAGAGGCTGATTTGTAGCAGGAAGCTATACAGGAAGAGATGGAATCTCTTCAGAAGAACGACACATAGGAGTTTGTTGAGCTTCCAAAGGGGCGGAAGACTATTGGATGCAAATGTGTGTATATAAAGAAGGAGGGCATTAAGAGTACTCCCGTGAGGTTCAAAGCTAGGTTGGTAGCGAATGACTATGCACAAGAAAGCAATTATTACAATGAGATATTTTCTCCGGTGGTGAAGCACTCTTTGATTCAGATCTTGCTAGCTTTAGTGCACAGTATGGTTTGGAATTGGATTAATTGGATGTGAAAATAAAATTTCTTCATGGTGATCTTGATGAGGAAATTTATATGACTCAGCCATTGGGGTTTTGAGCTGTAAGGAAGGAGAAATTAGTTTGCAGATTGAAAAAATCGCTATACGGTTTGAAGCAATCTCCGCGATAATAGTATAGGTGATTCGATGGGTTTATGCTCGGTCATTCGTACATTAGGAGCCAGTTTGATCCTTACATGTATTATCACAAGTTGCATAGAGGTGCATGTTGGCCTTGTTATTTTGATGATGTTTTAACAAACAATTAACAACTAATATTGTTTGTCTAGTATTTGTATTTTTGTATTTATTCTAAACAAACAATCAGTTAGATATTGGATGTAATTACGCCATAACGATCATATTTAATGAAGATTGGCAGAATATCGGAGTGAAGCAATGTAATTCAAGTCAAGATCCAAGTTCAAGCTTCATTCGCAAGTTTACCAAGTAGAGCTCATTGAAGATCAAGATAGCTTGGATAATTTAGCTTAGGTTTTATATTATGTGTGTTCAATACTTTAAGCTCAATCACATACACACA
>BQKN01065221.1:859545-870055 GCA_022839385.1 Asparagus kiusianus
TTAACAACAATAGTTTATATCTTTTATCAAGTCTATAAATCATTTTATAAAGTTTTAAAAGTTTTTTTAAGTCAAATTAAAAAAACAAGTGTTTTGTATTTTCATGTTTTTGGACAAAATGATAAGTTTTCACTATTGGAAAGTGCAATTCTAAAATTTTTTTGAAACATATTTATTATCATAGTTATAAACATTTTCCAAAGTTTTACATTTTTCTAAATTTATTTGCTCTTTTTAAATACACTTTAAAAGTCAATTTTTGGACATGCATAGTCCATGTGCATGTTCATAAGTCGACTTATCAGGTTGGATAAGTCGACTTATGAACTCCTCTAGAAAGTGTATTTAGCCTCTGCCAAGTCGACTTATATATCATAGCAAGTCGATTTATAACAAGTCGACTTATGTTCCCAGACAAGTCGACTTATGAGCTGTTTTTCAGTTTGATTTTTTCTTCTACAAGTCGACTCATGTGAACTGTTAAGTCGACTTACACCAAGTCGACTTATAAATCTGACCGTTGCATAGTAACGGTTATTTCCAGATTTTATGTATTTTAATGATATTTATGGGGTTTTGGGGTTTTCTTAGGCTGTTTTCTTCCACCCTATATATACCCATTTGCAGTTAACATTCCTAACTAGCAAGAGAGTTTTAAACAAGTTTAAAGGGTGTTTAATTTTTATTTAGTTTTGTTTCAAGTTTTGGTTTTGTGAAGAAAGTTTCATAATAGAAAGCAGAGATCATCCATTCCTTGTTTAGGCTTCAACTTCATCTCTCCTACTCTTGTTATATAAAGAAGTTTTTCTTAAACTCAATTCTAGCAATTTATATGTTTGATCTTAATTTCCATA
Source organism: Asparagus kiusianus (assembly GCA_022839385.1). Lineage (NCBI taxonomy): Eukaryota > Viridiplantae > Streptophyta > Magnoliopsida > Asparagales > Asparagaceae > Asparagus > Asparagus kiusianus. Next base: position 860,400 of record BQKN01065221.1, read on the forward strand.
AGCTAGATTTCAATTGAGTTTATATTTATTTTATCTCTTTGTTACACACACCCACATTGAGCTTTTAATATTTTCATACATAGTATATTTGGGGTTATGAGATTGTAACATAGAGTTTGACTTAATTGAGTTCTCGCCTTGTATAGAGAACATTCATTTGTTCTAGAGCTTAATTGTGAGGTTTCACTTAGTATTGCACAAATACACCAAGAGGAGTGTAGAGGTGAGAGACGTGGTCAGTCCCAAGAGGAGTGAGGTCGATGGTAATAACTGGAGTTGGGTTGTAATTTCAAGCACTTGAGGGAGACACGTGAGAGGCCAACACTTAAGGTGGGATTTGGGTAGTTACATTATGAGTGATTGTGAATGTTGATCGGTGAGCGCTGAAAACCGATATTATGTGGTATAAACGTTTTCAGGTGAGTGTCGAAAAACCGATATGATAATGGATTTCTCCCGGGAGTGGGGAGCGGAGACGTAGGACGTAAGATCCGAACTCCGTGATTATATTGCTTGTTTGTGTTTTCTTTGGCGCACTTATTTTTTTGTTCATCTTATATCGCCTATTGTATCTTGTTTATTTCATCCACTATATTGTTTGCCCTTGCTCAGTTTGCTTATCCTTACATATAATTGTTGTATATCTTATTTGCTAGGAAAACTTGTTAATAAGTTTTTAATTGGCATTAAATCAGATTAGATTAACATAAAACCCTATTCATACCCCCTCTAGAGTTCTTTTCTAGTGGCATTAGGGTCTAACAATTAGTATCAGAGCTTGGTACTCTTGATTAGAGGCTTAATCATCTAGAGTCAAAGTTCTTTGTTCTCATATTTGTACTAATCTAGTTTTGAGATTTGTTATATATTGCTTGCACTTTTTTAATCATGGATATGCACGATGCACCTAGTTTAGGCTATGATATTAATGTTGCTCCATATTTCAATGCTTTCCCCTAGGCACAATAGTATTTTAGATTTAAAATATTTGTTAGATCTAAAAATATTGAATTGTGGGAAGTCATTGATCTATGTTGTGTCCTCCTTGGAGAAGTCCAAGTGAAGCAATCATGATAGAAAGATATTTATTATAAACAAGTTAGTGTTAGAATTTATGTTTAATGCTTTTGAATCATCTATTTCTAACAAACTTGCTCATTATGAACTCAATTTATAGATTTTATTATTTAGGTTTTTCTTATTTTTGGTCACATAATTCAAAAATAAATTGTCAATGCGCACATGAAACTTTAGAATTAATCACTTTACTATTACACAAAACACGATTAAAGTAATTTGATGTTGTCCATCTTTTTCTACCGCCACAGATTAACATAATCCAAAAAATATATGAATTCCTTAAATGTGGACATTAAGCTTTTCTAATTATATTTATCAATAATTTTTTTGCTTATCTATTTACAAGTTCAAATGTGTTGATAGGAAAAAATGTAGTTACATTTGATGCGAATTATACCTTACTATGAGTGTGAGTTTCTTTGTTACACTATTTGTATCCTAATTTCATAATACTTGCGATTTGTAATAAATTTATGAAATATTGGGATAAGTGGGAATACAAAGTAGAGTATGTGACAATGTTGTCGCACATTATGAACTCAATTTTGTTATTGGATGCTTGTGTATTTTCTTTCTTTGTCATTTTATGAGATACACACTTTTTTTAGTTATTTGTTTATTTAATTATGAATATCAATAAATGATGATTTGAGTTTGTGTTTTAATTGTTGTTTGCAAGATAAAGATTCAGAGTTTTGAACGTTGTTGTTGGCTTGAACGTTTTGATGCACAAGACTTAAATCTGTTGGGTAAAGAAATGCAAAGTTGTACATTAAATGTTTGTAAAATTAAATGGTTGAAATATGACAGTAAATGCAAACTATCATGTTGCTTTTGGTTGAAATTTCACATAGTTGATGCACTCTAATTTGATATAGTTTATGCTAATTTGACAGATTTCAATTCTTTCATGAAAAGAGCGCATTCTATCTTATGTTGTTATTTTTTTCTACTGTTGTTTTGGACTGTTATGGTTTTTTTCTACAGATTGGTAGATTGATCTCTCTTTCATTTTACAGCAAGAAAAAAAATGAATACAAAAGGCAAAGATAGAATTAAAGTTTTTTCTGCCTATACAAGTATATTTTTCTTTTCTTTCTATATAATTATATTTTTTCTGTTTCAGATCTGTTTTTTTTATCTTTACTATTGGTAAGTGATGAACTTAATATAATCTTACTAGAATGTATTTCTCTTATATTATGTTTTGTTATTTTTCTCCAATGGCAATGCATTTCACTTCAATTTTTCTGTTCTTTCTTATGTTTATATAGAGTATGTGAAAGTTGGATTTTATTTAACTAATTGAGTACTTCTTATGCCGTATTCTTATGGTTTGATGATGTTCTTAAATTGTAATCATATACACCAATTTTCTTACACTGACTTTATTTGATTTATGTATTACATTGTCTCTTATTTTCGTCAGTATGATAGGTATTATATTTTATTTGTTTTTTTGATATTTTAATTTTATTTTACCAATTTCTTTGGAAAGTTATCAAGGATTTAAATATTAATATGACTCACACAAAATTTTCAAATATTATTTTCCTATGTTTACATTTTTCCAAACCTTTCATTTTTTCAATTTTTTTAAGTTTACCCACTTTTGGTACTTTTTTGACATTTTACTTTAATTTTGAATTTTTTCTACCTTTTAATAATAAAATAACTCCCACCATATTTCTGAATACCGTTTTTACACATTTACATTTTTCAAACTATATATGATCTTAAACTGATTCAAGTTTTTCAAACTTTCTAATTTTTCAAACTTTCTAATTTTTCAAACTATATATGCAACTTATGTTGTATCATTTCTGACTACTTATATATTATTATTGTTTTATTTTGCATTCTTTTGCTACATCAATTTTTGTATATTAGACAAATCCGTACATCGCACGGGCCTGAAACTAGTATTTTAAAAAAATTCACTTTTGATTTTCCCCCCCCCCCCTGCCCCCCCCCAAAAAAAAAAAAAAAACACCTCTCCTCTCTTTTCCCCCCTTTAACTTTTCATCTCTTTCGTTCATGAATCTCAATATTCAAACTGTATTTTTCATTTCTTTTTATCATATCATAAATGGTTATTGCTTTGTTTTTACTAATAATCTTTAGTTATCGGTTAATAAATTGTTACTTGGTTGATGACTCCAGTTAACCAAAGCGACATTTGCCTGTTGCGATAGAGCATGTCACTGTTTCAGTTAAACCTATGGTTGGTCCGTAAAGAATTATGATCGGCCCGATCTTTCTGAAGAACCCAGGTTTGAGTCTAGCAAATAGAAAAGCCCAAAACAAGTGGAAACAAAAAGGTGGAGCAAGGGAGGAGATTATTTTTTAACATATAGATTCCAAACTTTCCATTTTATTTATTTATCTCAAGAGTTTAATGACGAAAATTAATGACAACGTTGTTGGTGATACCAGCGCTGATGAAATTTAATATTTTTAAAAATATAATTTAATTAACTGAAAAAATATAATTAATTGACCCCCTTGAGCAGTAATGGGCCGGCCTAGTTGCTAAGAAAACACATTGTACCAAGTGCACTCTCATTCTCTGTCCAATTAACGCTTCGATGTCATTACAGTCCAAATAAACAGGATTCGGATCCTCTCCACTATCAAAAAATAGTGGAGGGACCACTATATAATCACAGCCATTGATTATCTAGTTGATGGTTATGATTTTTTTCTTTTAGTGCAAATTAGGAATGTGTGCAATACACGGGGGTATGGTAAGTGTTAGATTTAGATTGTATCATAATCGCCTACTAAATAATCAACGCTTGAGATTAAGGGGTTATTTGGTTCGTTTTTAAACAGTGTGGAAAAGTTTTACATGCCCTCCACGTCAGTTTTTAAGGGGCCACGTAACATTTTATTTTTCCGTCGGTTTTTTTCCCCACTTTGGTTCGCTAGGGTTAAAGAAGGGAAATGGGCATAAAATCACCGCCACATCATCTTCTTTTTCCTCCCCTAATTCCTGCCCATTCCTCATGAAATCGACGACAATCGCAGCCACGTCGGCTTTTTTGCTTTCCTCGTTGATTTCTTCGGCGAGCTATACTTACCTCCTTTCTCTCCTCCCGCCAGAAAGTCCCGCGACCTTCGTTGTCCCTGTATTCGAAGAAATTCGTGGGAGGGGCTCTGATCTTTGCCGACAATAATCAGATCTGATCTTTGCCGACGTTGTTGCTTCATAAATCAAGGTAAAAATTGATTTTTTTTAATTTTTCTTATTATTACTTTAATTTACCGCAATTATCTGATAATTTGTGGGAGGGGGGTCTGATCTACGCAATTTTTCTCATTTTCAAAGATTTTTTTGTGATTTTCCTAATTTTTTGGGATTTAGAAGCAACTTACAGTGGATGGTTAAATTTTTGCTCTCTATAAGTGGATTAGCAAAAAACGAAATAATGCATGCTTAAATGTATTGCTATTAAATAATCAAGTTGATTAGAAAAAAACGTAATAATGCATGCTTAAATGTGGTGAGATATATGTGAGAGCTGCATTATTCTTGAGCATATGTCATATGACCTATTTTGATCTCATTTGCGTATTAAACACGATGCTAACGATTGATCCATTTATAAATTAAAATTCTGAACAATCTAAAAGAAGTTAAAACGAAATTGAATTGTTATCTGATCCGATCTAAAGTGCATCATACAAGTCATTTTACAAAAGAACTATTATACACTATCAAGCTAGCATTGATTCCTAATATTTCCTTTATATAAGTTTTTTACGGGTCACGTGGAATTGAAAGCCGAATTTCAAGATTCATTTTTAAATCAAAAATGCACTGCTACAAGTTTAACCTAATTTTAAGTTGTTTTTGTAAAAAAGGTGATATTAGGAGTATCTTAGTCTAATATCATTTTACTATGTTTTTGAAACAAGGAGGTTATAATGTGCACACACATACGCAATGTTTACCTATTGAGGAATTTATAAAGAGAGAGAACAATTAAGAACATAGTTCAATGATCTCTCACAGAATCTCCACACGAGTCACTAGTTCAAGGATCTCCCAACTGAATTATCTACTAGTGAGACAATAACTGTTTTCTCCAAATTTTACATTTTTTTTGCATCAACATAATAGCTTCGTAGAAAACTATTGCAAATAATCAGTACAAACATAGTTAGTATTGTCCATGAAAAAGTGCTATATGGGCATCACCAGCCTCTCATATCAATGTTATCACGATATCACTACTGTTTTTCCAACAAAGTGCCTGTCCTTCTCGCATCATGTGGAGTAATGCCATAGAACTGTTATCCCACTCATTTGCATTCCTATTGAACTCTAGGAGACTTCGTCCATGGAACTCGTCATCTAATTTGTGCAAACTATTTTATGGATCTAAGAATCAAAACCAGGAAGTCAAAGAAAATTACTTTTGTGCAAACTATTTGTATTTTTATTTTGTGATTTCTTATTTTGAGAAAAAATAGTTTCATGTTAATGTAGTTTTTTTCAATTTAGGAGCTAAAAGTGCATGTCTTTGATATTTTTAAATGCTAGATATTTCAGATAAGCAGTAATCTATGTGGGTCATTTTTAATTTATAATTTGTTCAGATTTTCTAAGAATTCGACTTTGTTTCTAACTGGGTAATAATTTTTTGCATCGTAGATGGATAATGATGGTGATTATTCTGATGAACAAAGTGTTGTTAATATGGTTCAATGTGCTGCCCTATCCGTTTTAATTATAATAATTACTGTTATAAGGAGAATGCAAGCAAGACGTAAATCAATTCGTAGTGGTCCAAGTAAGGAAAAAAAGACAAGAGAGAGCTAGAATTGAGCACATGGAGCGAATTTATAATGGTTTTAGTGATAGTTACGCGAATTATATTAGAATGCGGAGTGGTGCTTTTGTTAAACTAGCGAGTATAATGAGGAACAATTGCATGCTAACAGACTCAAGAAATGTAACAGTGGAAGAACAACTTATCATGACACTGAACATTCTGGGTCATAAATCTAAAAATTGAATTGTTAGATCTCATTTTATAAGATCAGGGGAGATAGTTAGTAGATATTTCAAAAAGGTATTACAAGCAATTATTTGCCTGCGTGGACGGTACATGAGACAAGCCCCCAATGACATCCCCCAAGAGATCATTAACAACCCTCTATACTACCCTTATTTCAAGGTATATCTACACTTTAAGCACATTTAAGTGTATAATCAATGGAAGTAAATTGTAATTTAGGTGTGTGATACATGTATTATAGGATTGCATTGGAATGATTGTCTAGACCACAACCACATGGATTGAGAGTCTATGATGGTAATTAAATAAAGACTTAACTTAAAATTTATTAAGTTTAATATTCAAACTTGACTTAACAATTATCTTAATGAAATTGTAGGCAAATACTATCTATGTGATGCTGGGTAGCCAACCATGCTAGGTTTCATCTCTCCATACCGAGGTGTTCGATATCATTTGAAAGAACATTCGTGTAAAACACCTAAGAATAGAAGGGAATTATTCAATCTAAGACATTCTTCTTTGAGGTCTAAGATTGAATCTGTATTTGGCACATTGAAGAATCGTTTCAAGATTTTGTGTGCTAAGCCGCGTTATCCTTTTCCTATACAAGTAGATATTGTATTGGCATGCACGGTACTCCATAATTTCATTGCAACTGTGGATTCAAGAGATGGACTACTCAACGTTGATGAATTTAATGAAGACATTGATGGTGAGGTGGTCTTTGAGAATGACACTAATTTAGTTGATTTTACTCAAAATCAATCCCAAAGAGAGCAAACTAAATCAAGAAATAAGTGGAAGACTCTTAGGGATAATATTGCTTGGGCGAGGTGGATGGACTATTGTGATAAGTATAATCATGGTGTAACCACAGAGACTTGATTTTTTTTGTTTTATTTATGCTCATATATGTACTCAATAACTTTATTTCCATTAATGACGTTCTGCTTTTAATTATCGTTTTTAATGTTTTACTTCTTTCAGTTATCTAACTTTCTCTATTTAATTAGTAATGGCTGATAATACATCATTAAGTGAGAGAGATAATCCAAAAGGCAAGGGGGTAGTTCCATCACCTTCCCCACCACCTCAACCCCCGCAGTCTGTACATCACGGCGATGGTGGGTATTTTCCATTTCAGCAGTCATATTTTGTACAACCACCTCAAGCATATCCGAACATGCCATTTCATGATAGCAGCTACTTTCCGATGCACCATACTCTTGGGTCATATACAAATATGCTGAATTCTTCAACTTTACCTCCACAATTTCACAGTCCTAATCTTAGTGGGGTGCAGCTTTTTCACACTAGTGGTAATGGATCTACTCCCGAATCAGGTTCTAAACTGGACCTCATAGAAGAAGGGGTAGAAACATCGCCAAATCCAAAGAAGAAGAGGAAAAAAAACACATCTAAAAAAACGGTGAAGCAGGTGGTTCTTAAGGAACCAAACATTTGTTCTGAGATTCCTGTTATGATGATGAGCTCATTCCATTTCTTGCCGACTTGGTATGGAAGGGTTATAAACCCGACAAAAGCTTTAAGAGAACTGCTTTTCATATGGCTTCTCAACACATTAATGAGAAGTTTAACATAGTTTTTAAGTGGGATAATGTCATGCACCGCATCAAAACTCTACAAATAAGATTTTGTGATATGGAAACTTGTCGTAATCTTAGTGGTGCTGGATGGGATAGAAGTACGAAGACTGTCATCATGGAGCCTGAATGGTTGGATAGGTGGATTAAGGTAAATAAACGCTGGTAAAACGATGATGATTTTTTCCATTTTTTTACTTATTTTCATTGAATTAATTAAAATATGTTTTTTCAGGACAAGAGCTTTAAGAATGCTAAGCTTAGACAATATGTTAATAAACCCCTGAGGCATTATGATGATCTCGCCCTTATCATCGGTGATGATCAAGCTACAGGACAATTTGCTAGTGATGCTTGGAAAAAGTTTAGCCATAATGAGACAATAAATCTTGGAGATGAGATGAACTCACCAATGCATTCTCCCCAATCTACTCAAGTACACATTTTAGATGACGAGGACACTCCTTCGCCTAATGAAGCACACAACACATCAAGTTCTAAAGCTAAGTCATCCTCCGCCAAGGTAAAGGCTCGTAAGACCAACCTAGATAGTGAGATCATGCTAAAGATGGTGGATAAGATAGATGTATTTAGCACAAACATGAAGTGTGTGAATATGCATTAGACCGAGAAGTTATCCACGGTCCTATATGCTCATTCACATGACTTTAGTGTTGCTAAGTTAGATACATACTACCGTCACCTGTTTATGAATGAGCATGAATCTAGACTATTTATGGGCATATCTTTGGATGGCCAGAAGGAGATGATAGAGGCATTTCTCAACAAAGAGGATTGAAGACATATAGATCATGGGTGTGTGTGTTAGTTTATGATTCTCATTTAAGCACTTTTTTGTTTGAAAACTTTTTTAATTATGGTTGAAGACTAATATCGTTTGGTTTAGAGACAATGCTTTTTTAAAATGATGTTTAGTTTTGTGGTTGTCGAATTGTATGACAATGACTAATATTATATTTATATTGTAGTAAGTAGTTATTTGCTTTCATTTTATAATATTATCTTTCATACTGTGAATATTGTGGTGTACTAACCTTTAAATTAAATTTGTGACTGCAGGATATTTATAAGTCACCATACAATTTTTTAAGATGCAAGCAACCTACAATGTGCACACATTGTACTGGATGGCTATTCCTCTGGGTATTTTGTGTAGTAAGTTTTCATGACACGTGTTTACGTTGGTGACTTTTTTACTTTTAGGCTATGATTATTGGCATAATATCTGAGATTAGCAACCTACAATATCTATTAATATTGTACTAAATGGCTAACGATGATGATATTTATCATATAATGAGCCCTCAGCCCTCAGCCCTATTTAGTTTGGTTTGCATCAATTTAGGCTATGATGATTGTCAGATTTTCTGAGATTAGTAACATGCAATATCTATTGATATTGTACTAGATGGCTAACAATGATGATATTGACTAAATTCTGAGCCTTCAGCCATAATCAGTCATGCAACTCTGGTTGGCTTTGTGACCATTACTTGTTGTTGTGGGTTTGCTGGTTTTGTGTTCTGTTTGGGCGCTGGTTGGTTTGCTTGTTTTGTGTTCAGTTTGGTGTACTTGTTGTTGTGGGTTTGCTGGTTTTGTGTTCAGTTTGGGCACATGTTTAAATGCATCATCTCATCCAATTGCACTGCACAGATATAGGGAAATGCATTTAATAGCATAATCAGTTCGGTTTAAAAGTATTTTCGAGCGAGCGAGCTGTTGTGGGTTTGCTGGTTTTGTGTTCATAATGGTTATTTTGTGTATGTTGGTTGTGTTCAGGTTGGTTTGCAATGTTTTGTAGACTGGTTGTGAGCCATGTTGTGTAAATGTTGTGCGCCACATCAGGTTTTGCGTAGCCATTTTATGGCTGGTTGTGTAGCCGCATGTTGTTACTTGAGTGTGTTCAGTTTGGTGTACTTGA
>BQKN01065221.1:870065-884072 GCA_022839385.1 Asparagus kiusianus
TGTACTTGATGGTGTTGGTTATTTATGTGTGTAGCCTGGTTGTGAGCCAGGTTGGTTTGCTGGTTTAGTAGACTGGTTGTGAGCCATGTTATGTAAGTGTTGTGAGCATGTTTAGGTTTTGGTACATATTGGCTTTGTCCTCTACGGCCGTTGTCTTGCAGGTAAAAAACTTTTCTTTATATTATATTTTACTTCAATCATGTGGAATTAGGCTTTTTATTTCACGTTTATTTCTTGTCTACAGTCAGCAATTAGCCCTGATGGGGTTCACATTCTTGGTTGCTCTAGTGATGGAAATGCTTACATATGGCAGGTATGTTTTAACTTTTAACATTTTTGCATCTCTAAATTCTCAGTTTCTCACTTTGGACACCATATTGTCATTGTTAAACTTAGGTACGTAGGCCTGAAAGTAATCCAATCATGTTGAAGGGACATGAAGCAGAAGGGACATGAAGCAGAAGTTACTGCTGTAGACTGGTATGCACTCTAGAAAAGCAAATGCATCTGGTTCTTCTACAGCTTAAGGTCTTTTGGCTGACATTTTCCTTGTGCCCTTTTATTTTATATCCCTTCAGGTGCTCTTCTGACTATGGGAAAATAGCAACTTCATTAGATAACTTCATGGTGAGTGATGTCTCCAATAGTTTCCTGGAAGTTAACTTCATTACTTAAAAATGCTCTTAATTATTAATCTTGTACCAAATATCTTTTACGTTAGGTTCGAGTCTGGAATATAAAAAAAGGAAGCTCCATTAGCACTAGATCGCCAACTGCAGTTCGAAAGAGAGTAATTGCACATTCAAGCATTGAATGCGGAAAGCTAATGATGGATGATTCTCATTCGGGATCAGGAGATATAGACAAGCACCTCTGCCATTCAAACGAAATGAAATAAATTCACCCTCACCTATTCAAACTGAGGCAGTTGAGTTCACTACACCAGAATCCGAAAAGAAAAGAAAAATTGATATGTTTCTAAAGAGTCCAGCCTCTGAATCAGATAGTCCCTCTTCTGTCTTATATCCCCCTCCCTCTTTGAAAAGGAGAACCATTCACGACTACTTTATGTCTTCATCTTGTAATTCTTGAACCACACTATTTTCTCTCTAAGCTAAGGTACTTATTTTCTCCCTCCATGATTCTTTGACTATTTGCAATTCATATTACTTGATACTTTGTTTTTGCTAATACAGGCTTTTGAGTTTTGACCGGCTGAGAGGCTGCTCCCTCGAGAATCCTCTCAAAGATGATTATTGTGGATATAACTGTCTAGAGCATCTAGCCTAAGAACTGCTAGCTATTAACATTTTTGTCCGATACCCATGAAGCTGTGGTAGTAAATATATGTTATGTCATGCCAAAAATTTGTTGTTGAAGATCATAAGTTTATCTCTATCAGCAAGAGTACTTGAGAAATACTTTTATAACTGCTCTCTGATCAATATACTAAGCCAATTATGAGGCCAAGAAATGCTTGTATTACAGGATACTATGACATGAGCAGGCTCTAAACATCTACTTAAAATTTATAAATTGTTGACCTGATGTATAAGCATATTGATTAATCTGAAGATTGTTTACTAATTTGGTTCATTGCATTAGGTTTCAGCATAAATTTGACTTTAATCCATTCAACTCTGCAAACTTCATTTGCTAAATAATTGCTTTTTTTATAATATTTATTCTCCTCTCACACATAATAGAAGCCTTGATCCTTGTCATGCTTATAAATTACTATATTACACTATTCTCAAAAATATTACTATATTAGATCACCATGCAAAAGTGAATGATGGCACAAGGAACACTTTCTATCAACTATATATATCACCAGTCATAACCAGATACTCTTGGAAAAAATCTACTTCTTCGAAATTTGAAGATATCAGCATAAGTTCTCCGAGCACTAGAAAATCCATTTCCTCCATCAAACCAGGAAAGCACATCGGAATGATTTGTTGCAGTGATGCTAGCTATTATACATGATTAAAGCTTGATTTCTGTAACTTTGCGTTAGTAGCTCCAGTAAAAGTTACATATCCATGCGCGCGCAGGCGCGCTAGTTTTCGCACATCTGATAAATTATTTTCGTGACAAAACTAGTTTAATTAGGCAAATCATTTGTAGTAACTGGCAAGTTTCGCATCAGGATTTTGCTATGCTATCTTTATGGGGTTGTTATTTTTTTACCTTTTGTTATGTTTCTTTTCATATCACACTTCAACACAAGGCGTGAGCAGAGTAATAGAATGACAAAAAAGAATTTGTAGTTAAGGAGGATGAAAAGAAAGGAATACCGTCATGCATTACTAAAGAAATCACGAACACGAGAAAGGGCAAGCTCAAACCCGTCCGTAAAAGCTACAAAAGACTTATAGAATCCTGTGAGCTGTCTATTGTGAATATTTATAATCAAGGTTTGATGTTTTAGTAAGAATATCTTTAGTTTTAAGTCCCTGCTTGAATATTTGTGAGTATTGGCATTGATGGCTTATACGATGTGGGGGTAATCTTACCATGGTGACTATAAACACTTTTCACTACAAACTTTAAAACCAACCAAACACAAGAAAAGTGGGAAATGTCATATCAACAAAAGTTTTTCCTTTTTTTCCATGCGAACCAAACACAAGAAAAATAAATACATTGGTTTCCCATCATTTTTTTTGTACGAACCAAAGCGAAACAATCTATTTCTTAGAAAAGTTTGGAAAACTCAAAACTTGTATTTTTGTACATGGAAATGCATTTCCCTATATCTAGGAAACGAACCAAACAGCCCCTAAAAGTAGTGGTCTCTCTACTACTTTTTTGTAGCGGAGAGGATCCAAATCCAAACAAAAAACATTATATAGCATGTATATATCAACGTGATCAGTGCCTCGTCATAGTTCACATCGAGCTGGCAAAAATATGACATGTGAATGGCCTGACCAACTAAGAGGCTGGTTGTTTGGGGGGTTATAGGTGGTCTAATAATAATGTAGCTGTCAGATTTGCTATAATATCGTATTAAAAAGAGCATTTGTTTGGACAAAGTGGAATCTGGCATAATAAAAGCAGGTGGATCACTCTATCCCGTATTATTATAGCAATCACATGAATTACATGAAAAGAGACAAACTAACCCTAATTAACAAGCTTGCAAGTTTCACCTCACAGCTGGTTTCGTGGTAACAAGTACATAAAACAATTTATTTCCTTTTTGTGTTTATATTCACTAGTAGAAAAATGACCAAACTAGACGGAAATGAATTCCGTCTAGTTTGAGGCAACCTAGACAGAATTATTTTCGTCTAGGTTGTTCCGTCTAGTTTGGAACATTCTAGACGGAATTTCTGTCTAGAATGTTAAACTAGACAGAATGATTTTATTTTTAAAAAAATAAAAAAACAACCTAGATGAAAATTTCAAAGAGGTTACCAAACTAGATGGAAATTTCCGTCTATATTGTGTTTAATAATTAGAAAAAACAACAAAACCTTAACCCTATCCCTTTTCCACGTAGCCGCCGCCAAGTCCAACCCTTCCCCAACCCGATCTCTTCGTCCCCTCCCCTTCCCCAACCCCGATCTCCTTGTCCCCTCCCCCGAGAAAACCTAACCCTAACCTCCCTCTGCCCCTCCCCACATCCTCCCGCACCGACCCCCTGCTCTCCGTGGAGCCCCTCTTCCACCGCCGCCTCCTCGAGCACCCCTGCCTGGCCCCCTCCCCCTCCTCCGCCTTCGCCTTCGTCATCTTCCTCCCCTTCTACTCTTCCCTCGCTGCCCTCCCCCTCCTCTACCCCCTCCCCCTTTAACTCCTCCTCCCCACCCTTTCATCCACGGCCTCAACCTCCACTGCCACCTCTCCTCCTCCCACCCCTCCCTCCTCTCCTGCCGCCTCGTCTCTGGTCACCCCGCCTGGGACCTCTCCCAGGACCCCTCCACCGACCCTCCCCTCTGGGGCACCTCCCTCCTCTGTCCCATCTCAGATCTAAAAACCCTAGATCTGCCCCCGCCCATTTCCCCTGCTTCCTCGACTTCCCCCCGCCGTCCTGTCTCCCCCCGTCACCCTACCTCCCCTCGCCTCCCCCTTCATCGTCGGCTTTGTCTCCCGCTACCCCTCCGCCCTCCCCCCCTCCGTCGTCGGCTGTCTCCCTCACCGCACCACAGCCCACTCTCCCTTCTTCTTCTTATATGGATAGATAAACTTTAGAATCTAGCTGTAGAATTAGGAATTGAAGGCTTCCATCTCGTCGCCATGGCTTCTTCAACGGCAATGCTCCTCATCGACATGCAGGTCTTCTTAATTTCGAACTTACTTCTTTTTCTCATTCTTTTTTTTGGAATTAAAAGAAAAAAAATCAAAGCTTGGGTACGTATTAGTTTTTATTAGTTTATTGTTTTTAGGTTTAGAATGATTTTATTTTGTACGGTGCTCCGATGCGCGTGGACGATGGTGAAGCAATTGTCTTAAACATCGTCAAAGTCGTATCTGTTGCGAGGGAGCGGCGGATTCTCGTGATTTGGGTACTTTTTTCCCGTCATAGTTGCTAAAAATTTGATTTATATTTTCTAAATTTGTTTTAGATTACGTTAGTAGTTCAGTAGCAATATTTCATATTTGTACAGATAAGTCATTCACAACAAGATTTTAGGGAGTAATGAGTAGAATTTTGTCAAGCACCATCTGTTAGCGGGGTGTTGAATATAAGAAAACTCCGTGCAATCAAAAGTTTGTGCGAATACGAGATTACAAATTGAAAGGAAAGAGGGCAGGGGAATGTGTGTATACTTTTTAGAATTTATTTCTTTTTTATTTATCGACCCTTCTAAGGATTATGCGTAAGACTGTCAGTTCTTCGTTTTTTGCAGCGAGAATCAAGGTTTCAGTACTTACATCTTCATTTTCTACCAGCAAGCAGCTGCAACAATTTTGTTAGCTCCCCTAGCTTTTGCTTTCGAAAGGTATACATCCTGTCCTTGTTCTTTTTAATTTCGTTATTGTTAGAATCTTATTGCCACAATCTGCTGATAAAAAAAATTTAATAATAATTCTCTATATTTCTTAATTACTAGGAAAAGTGCAGCATCTCTATCTTTCATGGTGTTTACTTCAACAGCAATGATATTGTTATTTCAGCTAGCCGCTTATGCTTTCCTTTGGAATGGGTTTGCTGATAGTTTTACTGTTTGAAGAAGATGCAAAATATTTTCATCATCATTTATTAGCATCCATAATTGTTTATTGCCTGATTTATTCTTATAACATTGCTAATTGAAGTAATATCTAGTGTTTATATCTTTATAACATGAATTCATTTTATTGATATAAATGCCTATGGTATATTATAATTTGAGAATGCACTTGATATGAAACCAAATCCTATCGAAGCCCAAGCAACAGTGTACAACAAGTCTTCTCAATGTATTGTCATGCAAAGTTTAAGCATCATTCTTAGTCATACAAAATATTTCAATGCCAATTCTTAGTCATGCATATGAAAGACATCAAGGGAATATATGCTTGTTATTCTCAGGATCGGTATAGTTTTGAAGATATTGACCTCAAATTAAGGATATAGGAGAAATTTGATTTGGTCCTTAGCTTTGGGACAATTAATAAAGTGTAAAACCCCTTAAATTTAAATATTTTGTGATAAATAATGATAAATATGTTATATAGTAAAAAATAACATATTTTGATGTTTGAGTATGATGAGAATTTATTTTTGAGATCAATTTAATGTATATTTGTGAAAATATGAGTGCAAATGCACAAAACATGCACAAAGGCCAAAAGAGTAAAAATCTGAGAATAATGACCAGTTATGAGTTTCTATATTTTTCATACTGATTCAGTCAGAATGTGGGAAAGTATAAAAAACTAAAGTTGTAGATATCTTTAACAGATTTTCAACAAATCTTAGATTACCTCATTCTAAGGTCGGATGAGAAAGTTACAGCCAAAGTACCGAATATTGTTTTCCTAATCAGACTAGGTTTCCTGGTTCGGGTCAAACAGGTTTGTTTCGGGTTTGTCTCTATAAATACCTATGTTTTTCACGAAAATTTCTTTCTTTTATCATATCTATGAACCCTAGCAGTCACCCTCTCCCCTCAAAAACCATAAATCTTTTTCTTATGAGTTTGGAGAGCTTTGTGAAGCAAAACACCGACACGAGGGCGAGATCATCGACATGTGGCGAGGGAGAACGAGTTGTTTATTCTCAGGGATTGCTTGCTTTTTTTCCAGATGCTTGCATATGATATTAAGGCAAGATCACTTACATCCAAACTAATCCCCATAGTTAAATAACTAGTTTAGAAGTTTAAATTGTGTTCATTCTTAGATCTTAATCTAATTTAAAAAAGAATAGATTTTTATTGTTAGATCTTAAACAAATGTTAAATCTATATGTTTTTCTTACTATTTATAATAGAAATATGATCATGATCATTAGGGTTCTTCAAAATTTTATTTTTAACTTATTAATCATGTTCTAATCATGTTTAAACCATAATTTGACATTTAATTGAGTTTACATGTGGATTAAAGATGAGAAAATCCTAGGTTTGTGATACCTAAGTGTTAAAAATATGATTTAATGAATTTATATCTCTTTTAAGTTATTTGGCACTCATGCTTATGTTTAATATGTTAAAAGTTTATGCTTTAGATTGAATAATTTGGTTAATTAGGTTGGAAAAACCCTAATTAGATTAACACAAGAGTTTGATTTATGTTCGAGATAATTTTAGTAAGTGATTATCAAAGTTTAAGTATTTTATATATGTTTCAGTATGTTTTAAACATGATTAAAGGTTTAAATATGATTTTTTGTGTAAATAATCATGCTTGTTATGTTCTGCAGAAAAACTGCTGCACATATATACTGTTTAACTAGAAATTTAAAATAACAAATAAAATCCAAATTAAACCAAACTAATGCCAATTGAAATATATATGAATCTAAATTTCAAAACAAAAAACCATTCCTAAAGATAGTTTTGTTAGAAAAATATATGCTCAATTTACTAATGATACATTCTACAAAAAAACTGTTGCACATATGTAACGTTTAACTAGAAATTAGAGATATTATATGAACTCCAAACTGAACCAAACTAGTGCCAAATGATAGCTATATGAATCTAGTTTCCAAAACAAAAAACTATTATTAAAAATAGTTTGTCTAGAGAAAGATATATTCAATTGACTAATGATATGTTCTACAGAAAACTACAAATGTGCTGATTTGAAATAATTGATATATAACGTGAAAGTTTCTTGAGTTTCACTCATGTTTGTTATTTTCAAGAGAGTTTCTTGATCTTGTACAATTATATTACAATGATTAAGTGTTGTTTAATACCTAAGATGATGGTGAACACCAGTTATGGACACACACACCGAGATATGTGCACATACACTTAGTTTATGTTGTGTTAACACGCATTGTTGACATTTCTGATATACGTTGAGTTAATAAAAGTGTAATAATATATAATAAAGTATTGTTCATTAATTACGGATACTCGGTGTGGATATTTTCTCGCAATGAGACCACGACTGTACCACACTAGGAGTATTTGATGTTTCTCGCAATGAGACCGTGGCTGTACCAATACTCGAAGATGATCGGGGTTTTTTCGAATTTGGCTGATATGTCTATACTCTACTGTACGATCATCTGGATGCATCATCCGAAAATAGGGAGATAAAACCTATTTGCCACAGAACGATTGAGTAAGAGTATTATAATAGTATTGTTATTTTATGTATCCAGAATAGGGAGATAAAACATATTGCCGCAGAGCAATTAAGTAAGAATATTATAAGAGTATCACTATTATACAAGGAGATGTACACATATATGTATTATCAGTTGTAGTTACTCTCATGTTAGATTACCCATGAGTATAGTACGTTCCTTGATTTGTGGCATACATGATATGACCTAGGATGATTTTTGAGTTGGATGGTATTCTCTTATTATTACACCAACTACTTGAGAAGTAGTTCGAGATTATGACATTGGTCCTATATGGTTTAGGCTTAGAGTATTTCTTTTGAGTGTTATTTTCATTCATAGAGTTGGAATTGGTATTTAGGGATCTATAATTTGAGATATATGGTATATATATGAGGGTTTTCTTGTTTGGATTATTTCGCTCGACGTACTATGTCTCGTCTTGTAGGTGTCTAAATATTAACTCCATTAGATATGAAAAAATATTATAGGTAGACTATGCTTAATATATAAAGCTTCCACTTCATATAGCAGCCCTTCCCCTGGGGGCGGATGGAGGTGATCTTGTTATAGCGCTCTGACGCTCTTGTTGTTGTTCTTTTTATTTAAATTGAATCTTTCAGGCAGATTAGAGTTTTGGACAGCCGCAAGATGACGGAGTTCTAGCATAGTCACGTCGCATAACTTTAGCAGTTAAAGCTCCACTATATAGTTATGTTCATTGTTCATACTTTAGAGTTATATTCATTTTGTAGAGACTGAGTGCCTTAGTGAGATTTTATTTGACTCATTGTGTTGAGATGTATTTCCGACTCAGAGATATTTTTATTCTATTTTAGTTAGGCTCATTTGTTAATATACTTCTTCTATGCATATCTGATTTTGTACTACTTCTATTATTTTCCTGTTTTGTACCTTCACATATTTGTTGTTTTCACTAGAAAGATAGTGACTGTGATGGTAAAACATGTCGTAATATGGTGTTTGGTGCTTGGCAGGTTTGATAATCCGGGTTTCATCTTGGACTACGGCCTTGTGTGAACCCTGGGTTTGACAAAATATTTCAATGCCACTTCTTAGTCATGCAAATGAAAGCCATCGAGGGAATATATGATTGTTATTCTCAGATGATCGGTATAGTTTTGAAGATATTAACCTCAAATTAAGGACATAGGAGAAATTTGATTTGGTCCTTAGGTTTGGGACAATTAATAAAGCGCAACAGCCTTTATTCTAGAATTGAAGAATGCATCTAGAAAGGAATTTTACTTTTTTGACTTCAATTTGGCCTTTGCTGACAAAGAGATTGACTGCTTGACTAATCATGCTGTGAAATAAGTCTTCTCAATATATTGTCGATATCTAATATCATCAACCTGTACTTTATCGATGCTAATAGAATAACATGTCAAATGAGACCTTCAGTTTTTGAATGTTGGTGGTTTCAGTGACTTTTAGTAATGGAAATTAAAGATAGTGTTTTATGGTGTATCATTCAAAGAAAATATGCTTGAATAGAATGTCTTAAAATGTTTTGTATCTATGTTTAGGATGTGTAACTTTAATTATGATGAAAATGTACTACTACTCCCAGTACGATTGTACTATGATATTACTGAATGTATAAATGCAAAGATTTTATGGTTTTTTTAATAGGGAAATATTAAAACTTGTGGTTATCCCTCTGTCGCAGCATGGAGCAGGCTTACTGCAAACGAAAAGAACAAGTGTCTTAGAAAATGGTATACTTGCAATATGCTAATATTCCTGATCATTTAGTGTATCGTTTTCTGTAGTAGTGTTGAATACGATGATTAAGAACTAAGGATGCTTGAACTTCTCTTTTCTGACATTAGCTAGTTTAAATATGTATTTCATGTCCAAACAAAAACTGGTGTAATATATACATATAATGAAATGGAAATCAGTTGTTAAAAAGGCTCGGAATGTGTACATGGATTGCTTTCAATGTTGTTATTAGTCCAATAACCAATATTTTGGTTTCCCCATTAGTTCTTCTGCAAAGTTAATGCTTTCTAAGTGTATTTCATAGCATGAACTAATTGATATTGAATTTTGTATAATGTAGGATCAAGGAGGAAGAAACATGATGCTTCAACAACTTAGAGGAGTAAATGCAATTGGATTTTATAAGTCATACAAAGTTCATCAAGTTCTGTAAACAATTATATTCTTTATAATCTATGTAAAAAATTTATGTATCTTTCTAGTATTTTGATGAATGTATTATTTGAATATAATTATATTTGATATTGAAATATAATTAGATGTGCTGGATATGAATATTATTTGGTGTTGTGCAATATTGTGTATATGTGATATTATATAGCGTGCAACGTAGATTCTGCAAAAAAAATTGTAGCAGAGCAACCTAGACGGATTTTCGTCTAGGTAGCAACCTAGACGGATTTCTTACTTTCGTCTAGGTTGATATCCTTCTAGGTTGGTCAACCTAGACGGAATTCCGTCTAGTTTGCCCCAACCTAGACGGAATCAGACTAGACTAAGCAAACTAGACGGAATTTCGTCTATGTGTACCAACCTAGACGGGAAATGGAGCAATCTAGACGAAAATTTCCGTCTAGATTGCTCATTTTTCTACTAGTGATCGATCCCAAGCCCCTCTAGATCTTAAATATGACGATGTTAGCCCCTCAAATTCTTTAAAATTGCCCCCCTCTCCTCACAGAAGAAAACAATTCCTATTGGTATGCTAAAATAAGCTTCCCTGGTTAAAATCTAATTGAAATGGAGGAATTTCTATTTACTTAACTTTTCCGGTGATTTGCCAGTTATACCCCTTCACACAAATCCAAACCCGTTAACCACTTTGATTTACCCATTAAGCTCCTCAAATGCATTTGATAAAACCCTAGCCCAAAACCCATGTTCCACATCATCTTCTCCAATGTCTTCCCTAAATGGCTCTTTTCAGCTCTAGTCCCAAATTTCTATTGGATATATTCCCGTATAGGAAGATATTAGAGAAGACGCCGGAAAAGATGAAGTAAAAAAATGAGTTTGAGTTTTGGGTTTTATTAAATGAATTTGGAGAGCTTAATGGGTATAAGTTAAAGTGATTAATGGGGTTGAGTTTGTGTGGGACGAGTATGACTGGCAAATCACCGAAAATTTTAAATTAAACAAAATATTCCCCCCATTTTGACTAGGTTTTAACTAAGAGCCTTATTTCAATATAGTAATAAGATTTGGGGGGGCCTTAGATCAATTTCAAAAATGTGGAGGGCTAATATTGAAATATTTGAATCAAGATTTGGGGGTGGGGAGCTGAGATCGATTTCAAAGAATTGAGGGTCTAATACAAAATATTGAAGATTAAGTGGGGTCAGAGATCAATTTCAACGATTTGGGGGGCTAATATTGAATTATTGAAGATTTTGGGGGCTAATACAAAATAAACTTTTTTTTTTGCTTCATATATAAAACTCTATCAAAGAAATGATAGATATATATCCATCTATACTACTATGTAAAAAGCCAACTAGGGATAGTGCAAAGTTGGATGAACGGTGGACAAGTCTTACTTTTCAATTGTAATTGAAAGGATAAAAATATAATTTCATAATAATTGGTATTTTCTCTTTTCTTTTCTTTTTTGCTACTATAATATTCTATGTCATTCAATATAATAAGAAATATGAGCCCACATAATTGAATGTTTTGTTCACATCTATACTAATATATAAAGAACATTGTGGTGGGCGTAGTGAAATATTGGAGGAATGAAGGATATTTCATCCATTCTTATTGTAGTTTGGAGGGTAAAATGGTAATTTTCTAAGACAAGTATTTTTCATTTCCTTTCTTTTAATTTCTTATTTCTAGATCTTTTTAAATAGAAAGTAATTTGAACTCACATAGTTAAAACTATAATTTTTAAGAGAAATTTTTATTTTCTTCTTTTATTTTCTTTTTTCATTTCTTATTTCTAGAATATTCTAAATCATGAAATGATAATACTCATATAATTAGATTGTGATATCTCAATTTTTATCTTTTATTTTAATCACTTACTCCAATTATAGTATCCTTAATAAGAAAACTACCCAACCAAATTGTGTAAAAATAAATTTAATTGTTAAATAACAATTTATGATATATTTTCTAAATCGAACTTTACAATAAAATCACATAAATTAAATCATCATCAAACTATGAATATGGCAATATAAGATAAATTATAACAATTGAATATTATTGCACGTGCATCGCGTGTGCCAATGTGCTAGTACTAATATGGAAAGAATCAACTAGGGTTAAGAATAAAATGAATGAGTGGTAGACAAATTATTCTTTCCAATTGTCTGAAAAAGGGTAAAGTTATAATTTTACAAGGAACAATTTTTTCTCTTTTTTCGTTTTATTTCTTTCTAGAATATTAATATGTGTAATTTAATAACGACTTATTTCACTTTTCTATTTTGTTTCTTTCTGAACGGTCTATGCCACTCAAATGCCATGAAATGAAAATGGAGCCTCATAATTGAATATGATCATTTTAATATTTTATGTTATAAAATTTAGAAAGAGAATAGTCACACACACATACAAAGTTCTAAGCATATATCCATACCATAATTTATTGACACTAATATACAAAGAAAAATAATGAGGATGAGATAATTAGTTGAGGATTTTAAGTTTAAATAATAAAGATAAAAGCTCTTAGAAAATTAGTTAACCCTCCCTATTTCCTCCTACTATTAAATATAATTCAAATAAAATAAAAATAATATGTTTTCATATGAGCTAGGTACATTCGCACGTGTCAGATATCTAGTATGATATAATGGTTAAATCTATAATATTATTCATCTTCGACATTCAAATTCTTCAACTAAAATTTCTTTTTTCAAAGCACTGACTTGAGCAACGAAGGGTTCCTGAAAGAAGATTATCTGACACCGGACTAGTATTTTACATTTTTTGAAAAATGATTTTTCCTACCCTTCAAGAAGACAAGATACAGGCAATCGAATAATTAAATTAAAATTCTGCGGGACTACATATACGTGGGGGGGAAACGTACATGATTGTGAGCAATAATGCATTCTTCAATTAGTTCTTGAAGAATATTTCCTGCTCACCAGAGAAAATTTTACTAAATGCAAGCTCAAAGCTTGGAATGACCATATTGGAAAAATCATACTCATAAATTATGATGGGAAAAAAAAAAATCTCAAAACATCTTTTTTTAGATTAGAGATAGAAACCAAATAACAACTCATGCCCCTTAATTACCTGCATTGTGCTCAAAAAGTTCAAAACAAACTAGATTCTTACATTACACATCCAAAACCAAATTAACAACCATATGCATAAGCTAGAACACATACAATATACACAACAAGCGTTCAAAAAACATAATTAGCGGACGCATACCATGCAATTTATTAATTAACACAAGAAACTAGCGTCCACATGGTCTAGGATCCCCCACCGGAACTCTTCTTCTTCGCCCCCAGCGCAGCTGCCGGAGGCGGCGGCCGGGGAAGCGACTCCCCGGAAACCACCTGAGCCTTTCCATCAACGGCGCCTACTCCCTTGCCGCCGCCGCCGCCGATCTCATCTCCGGCAACTGCCGCCTCGTCACTCGCAGCAAAATCGATGGTGCTCGGCAGAGCTTGTGACGGTTTGCGCCGGTGATGTGACATTGTGATCAGAGAGAAGAGAACTAACTATCAACTGTACGAGTTGGTCTAAAAAGAAATAGTTTGGTGCAGTTTTATAGAGGTAGTTTGGTGAAGTTCTATAGAAGAAAAATTAAAGAAAGGGTGGACAGGGGTGAAGAACCCAAAGTGTGTGGCCACGTACAAATGTGTTCGGGTCCGTGAATTAAATCGGTGAGTGCATCCTTTTTGGATTTTTGCGGGCTTCGAATCTTCCTCATTTTTCTGTTGTAAAATTAACTAATATTTTACAAACATGTGCGGGTATCAATAACGTCACTTACTCGTGTAGAATAACATTTGCTAGATAATCCTTGATAAATAGTTTGCATATATGGAGCCACGGGAATAACTGATGTTATTAATAAGTTAATTAAATCTTCTTAACTTTGGACCCTTATTAGATAACCCCTCTTAACCATCATCAAGATATCAGAAAACCCCTTAAGATATCAAAAAAGTTTAAGACAAAAAGAAATATAAATTTCATTTAATGTGGGAATTTCATATGCTAAATATCAGAAAGCCCATCCATAGCATTTATTGGGAAAAAAAAAA
>BQKN01065221.1:889072-952401 GCA_022839385.1 Asparagus kiusianus
GATTGTTTTGGTTTTCGAGCGAGCCTCTCGACCTTGTACTGCTATAACACAATGTTTATGAGTTGTTTAACACTCGAGATGTTAGTAAACACTAGATATAGACACACACACTGAGATATATGTATGTATTGTTTGCGTCGAAAGTTGTTGTTTTCATTGCTATCGAATCTATTATAACTTTAGTCGTTACAATAAACTCAAATAAAATAAAAAGTTGATATTTTTATAAGATCTCCTTACACAATGAAAATAAAAAAGTTTACAACTTTATCAAATAAACGCAGAGATCGTTTATCGGTCTTCTGCTTGCGTAGGATCTTTGCCTGTGCCGGGGTTTATCCGTGGACCACCTTAGATCTGGATCTGGTTGATGGAAAATTGGGCAGAGCTTCGTCTTCACCGAGAGAGTATTTGATTTGAAGCGCTGAAATCGACCAAGCAAAATCAGGGCTCTTCTCGAGATTAAGACTAAGCCTAATCTCAAGGGACGGACGGACGAGGTTCAGATCCATCGAATAGCTCCTTCTTTATACCGAAGTTCGCCGGGATCTGATTTGCCTTCGCTGAAATTCGTGCTCCTTGACTCCTCAATCCAGCAGCACCTCCACGTCTTGATAATAATTCGTCCCCCCAGAAATAAGTACCCGAGCTCGTATTTATAAGCTTCGGAAGCGGTTATTTGGGATAAGAATGAATGATCCCTCCTTATCTTCAGTTAATAACTGATTAACAACGTTTGGGGATGATATCAGACCAGTTGGGATGCTCAGGAACCAACAAATTCCGAGAAAACCCGTTAAAAACCGAACAGGCGGCCAAAACAGCGCGCGGGAGAAATCTGACCCGCGGGGGGCGCGGGTCGGCTCGGGCCGACCCGCCGACCCGCCGACCCGCGGGTTGGCCATGGCAGACCCGCCGAGCTGCGGGTCGGCCAAGGCCGACCCGCGCTGGTACGGGTCGGCTAAAGCCGACCCACGCTGGTGCGGGTCGGTTTCGGCTGCCCCGTATCGGCGCGAGTTCCGTAGCTTGGCACTTTTTTTTTGGTTTTTTTCGACTCTTCCGGGACTTGTATTTTTCACCGTTTTGCGTGTTTGACCGTCTTGTTGACTTGCATGCTTCGTTGCGGGATTAACTATCGAAATCACGTTGGTTGATATATGCGCGTGTTGATTGATGCACGCGTGTTGACCAACGCGCGCGAGCTGATTGATAAGCGTGCAGGCCACTCGGTTTGCTGTTTTGCTTCAGGCGCTTGTCAACGTCAGATAATCCTCTTAGACTCAGATAACGATGTTCATCGTCTTCTCTCCGTCTCGAGCTGTGTGCAGACACCCATAGGTATTTTTAGACGCCTACAGATACCCCCTCCAAAGTATTTCAGACTCATTCTTTTATTGAGGAGTCTGGAATACTTTGGATAAGATAGGCCATCTCCTCAATTTCGTAGAGTGACCTTGAACTATCTCAATTCTTAACTTCTTCAGTCTTCAATCTATTCATTGTTTCATCGAATAGATGAAGTTCTTCCGGTGCTGCGTTTATCGTCTGACCGCTGTCGAAATCTTGAACTGAGATTGGTGTGTAACTTTTTGAACTTAGCTCGTGCCATTGAGTTGACTTCAAACTGATCATCTCCGTCGGGAATTCATATATGATTGTAATTAAAATCCTTGGAGTCATCTTTTGCCTTATTTTGGCGAGATTGCCGATGCGTTGATCGACATCGATATTTACTGTAACGCGTTGTGCGGCTTTGACTTTTGTCGTAACACGTTGATCGGCGTTAACACAGTTTAAGCTCTTAAGGCATTGGAGTGTGGCGGTCCCAAATGTTAGGCTGCAGGACCAACTATTAAAGCTGATTCATCTGCATGTATGGATCTTATCTTGAAGTTGTTGGATGCTTAAGTCATGAGACCCACTAATGAAGCTGGTGCGTCAATGACTCACATTTATAGAATTTTTGGTAAATTCTCAGTCATCAACGGGTTTGATAAGCCTTTACCGACTACCGTTTGAGTCGGGCTAGCGTGCGGATTGTTTAAGTCCGTTCCGCATGTGACGTTATGCTAAAAGAGTTAACCCTTTTAGTGCTACGATATTGAATACGTAGACTTCGTCTTTCTTCTGTGAAAAGACTAAACAGCAACGTGTATCAGACGTTGACTTAGGGTTTTTGGCAAATCCTCAACCCTCAACGGATTTGACGTGCATTTACCGATTACCGTTTGAATCGGGCTTACATGCGGATTGTTTTAAGTCCGTTCCGCATGTGACGTTGTGCTAAAGAAATGAACTCCCTTAGACTTGATGCTACGACTTCGAATACGTAGACTTCGCCATTGTTACGAAAACAGGATACCCGACAACGTGTGTTAGACGCTGACTTATCCCTACTTAGGCTTCGGGATAAAAGTCCCCATGCATAAAAGGCATGGATTTTTGTTGCTACGATACTGAATACGTAGACTCGATCGTTTTTACGGGAACGAACCACCCGGCAACGCGGGTTAAGCGCTGACTTATCCCTACTTAGGCTTCGGGATAAAATGCCCCAGACTGGTTTCTGGTGTCTTTTTCAATTGGTGAAAGACTAAACCGGCAACGCGTGTTAGGCGTTGACTTATCCCTACTCAGGATTCGGGATAAAATTCCTCATGCATAAAAGGCATGGATTTTTGTTACTACGATGCTGAATACGTAGACTCGGTCGTTTTTACGGGAACGAACCACCCAGCAACGTGGGTTAAGCGCCGACTTATCCATACTTAGGCTTCGGGATAAAATGCCTCAGACTAGATTCTGGTGTCTTTTTTAATCGGTGAAAGACTAAACCGATAACGCGTGTTAGGTGTTGACTTATCCCTGCTTAGGATTCGGGATAAAATTTTCCGTGCCTGTGAAGCACGGATTTTAGGAGTTTGAAAAATTGGTGTCTTCTCCTGGGGCAAAGACGAACCCGATGCGGGAGAGGAAGAATTTTATATTCTATCTCCCAAAGCTGAAGAGGAAGAATTTTATATTCTATCTCCAGTTGGAAGGGAGACTCGAGGTGGGGTCTCCACCCCTAGAATCCGGAAAGGTAAAACTAGGAGTGGGATCTCCACTCCGAGAATCGAAAAGATTGGGATAACCCTAACTGTCGGAAGGTTTGATTATCGAACTAAAGGTGGGTTTCTCGTTTATCGAGAGTGAATTGTGGTTTTGGTCCTAACTGTAGGAAAGTTTGACCAAGCGGGAGTTTGAGGTGATCCTTACTGTTGGAAGGTTTGATCACTCGATTTGAAAGTGGACCTCTCGTTCATGGAAGGAATCGAGAGGAGATTTTGGCTGTGGTCCTAACTGTAGGAAGGTTTGACCAGGTGGGAGGTTTGAGACGACCCTAACTGTAGGAAGGTTTGATCGCTCGATCTGAAAATGGACTTCTCGTTCATTGAAGGAATTGAGAGGGGATTTTGGTTGTGGTCCTAACTGTAGGAAGGTTTGACCAAGTGAGAGTTGGAGTACAAATCACAGTATGAGTGTTGACTTATACCAAATCACTCAGTAGGGGTTCTTAGTGTCAAGTGATAGGGACTTAACACGAAGGGATTTGACAATTCGTCAAAGATTGACAGATGAAAATTCTAAGCATTATATCCGGACTCTAACCATGAAAGTGTTGAGTGCACGAACATAGCGAAAGTTTGAATGAATTAAACCGGAAAGAATTTCGGTGATCCCACCATCAGTTAGTCTAATCGGTGAGGGATTTTTGTGGTGGAAGACTGTGAGTCGTCGAACACCAATGGAAGTTTTGTGAGGGAAGATTGATCCAACGAAGTGACCGAATCTCATCTCAGCAAAAGAGTGTTCGGAAATCACAGTGGGGGTTTAGTGTTTATCACTTTGTTCGTAATAATCGGGTTATCCCTAAGAAAATTACATGTAGCATTCTTCCGGGAACTTCCCGTTACATGAATCATCCACCCCCAGCTTCCTTCGCGAAACTGGGTCCAACATTATACTGAGTTACATGATCGGGTTATCCTTAAGAATATTACATGTAAAAAATTCTCCAGGAACTTCCCGTGAAAGAAAGGAAACAGTTTAGACTCATATACCGGTTGGAGTTTTAGGGAGCAGTTTAACCTCGTATACCGGTTGGAGGATTGAGAAGTAGTTTGTACTCGTATACTCTTCGGAGTGTGAGAAGGAGCAGTTTATACTCTTATACTTGTTGGAGTCTTCATTCGACTTAATTGAGCGATATAACGCCGGCTTCAACCAAGGTTTGGATGATATTCTTGAGAGCAAAGCAATCCTTGGTGGGATGAAGGACCCTCCTATGGTACGCACAGTATTTTGGATCCGTAGTATTATCAGCTTCCTCCTGATTTGCGATAGGTGGTAGCTTGATCTTGTTATTTTCAAGGAGGGATTCGAAGATGGCTGGAATGTCTTCGTCCTTGAAGGAATACTCTTTTTGGAGTCTCGGGTCCGAAGTCTTTTGCTGCCTTCGGGATTGCTGTTGTGACGTTTGATTAGTACCAACAGCAGTTGCAGGTGCCTTGCCCTTATCACGGGAGGCGAAGTTCGAGTTCGGCAGATTAGCCGTCGGTTGGCTCCTCTCTGCCTTCTTCCTTCGGAGGAAGCGTTCGGCCCGCTCTCCGTGCATCTTCAACTCTTTCCAAGTGTTGGATGGCGCTACTCCCATAACTTCCAACACGTCCAGTGAGAGGTTGTTATGACAGGTTTGGAGGATGAAGTCCTCTGTGATCGGATCTCGGCAGTTCATTGCTTTATTCCGGAAGCGTTTGACGAAGTCGTCGACCGTCTCGTCGTCTTCTTGTTTTTCATCGAAAAGTAACCTGATTGACACCTCGGCGTCATCGTCAAAGAAGTTATCGAGGAACATGTTCTCCAAGTCGTCCTAGCTGTTGATGCTTCCAGACTTGAGACGACGGTACCAATCGAAGGCGGCCCGCGAAGGGTGCCAATGAATGACCGAACCATCAAGGCTTCATTATCGGAGATCATACCCAAGTGGGATTTGAAGTAGATCAAATGCTGAGTGGGTGAACCCTTTCCGTCGAACGGCGTGAAGTTAATCATGTTGAACTTCGCCGGGTATGCTATTGAGTCCCACTCTCTTGGATATGGACATGGAATGCCAGTCCTCTTTACCTCTCGATCAGACATTAGAGCGTTGATTTTACTCTCGAGATCTTTTATTTTCTCATCCTCGCTCGTATTGGGGCTTGGACGATTCTTAAGAGGAAAAATGGGGCCACCCTCAGTGTTGTTATTATTGGTGGAACCACCCCTAGCGTTTTGGTCAACGGGAGGGTTCTCAGCATCGAGAGGTTCATCCACATCTGAATCGCCACCTATTTGGTCAGCACAGTTGCAACGGCTGGATTCACCGAACTGACTGGACAGAGTCCGAATTTGTTGGTCATGCTTTTCCCTCATTCGTAGCATAGCCATTTCCATTTCGATCTTGAATGCCTCTTTCTACTTGGCCAAAGCATCCTCAATCATTTTGGCTACTTCCTCGGTGTTAATCATAAACACTTCGCGGGATTGTCCTGGGCTAGATACCATATTGTCAGAAGTGACTACAGAGTTAGCATCCGATGCTTCATCTTTCGAGGATAATCCTCTCTGCATTCTTTAGTAGTCCCTACGTCTAGTGGTCCCTGATCGCAATCGGGTTAGACGATGCGATACAAGCGGGTCAGAGCTAGAAGGTCAAATTGATTTTCCCTTGTTAACCATATTTATCGTGACTTCTGGAAGTTTGTCACATTGAACGGCCGATCGTTTCTTGCGGAAACGTCTTGGCTTGGACTTAGTCGTTCCGTTAGAGATTATCTCAAATACCGAGACCCTCTGCGGAGCGGTCTTGGGGCAGCTACATACTGATAAGACTGCCCTGATAATCTTAGCGCAGGGGCAGTGAGACTCCGATTCTCGGGTACTTCTCTTCCGAGACTTGTTCGTACCCCTAGCCCGATAGTACAACTCATCGACGTTGCCGTCAGAGCAACCTATCGGCTGTTTACATGAATCCTCAGGTATAACGCGTTCGTTTATCTTATGCGTTTTCTTCTGAGTATGCAACTCCTTGTTTGCATTCTCAAGAGTCACGCGTTTAGAGTCACGCATTTGTAAGCATGAACTCTTAACGGGCTCTTGGACTTTAATACACACTCCCAGGCGGGTGGAAACTGGAGTTTTCCCTTTATACGAAGGCTTGAAATTGTTGCGAGGGCATGTGCGACCCCCAGCTCGACGAGTCGTTCGGGGTTCAATCACCGAACCCAAGCGTTCTTCGATCAGAACTTTGCCTCGATCCTCGTGCAAAGGACCCAGGCGATCGACTATCCTACCTTGAATCGGGACAAATCTACGCTATCACGGTGCTCCGTCGGAGGTGCGGAACTCAAAGGGATGGACGAAACATGTGCATAACATCTTCTGTTTTTACCCTGGCGCGGGTCAGATTTGGACGACCCGCGGGTTGGAGGGTTGGCTTTAGGTGACCCGCAAAGTGGAGGGTCGGATTCAAGTGACCCGCGATTTGGAGGGTCGGATCCAAGTGACCTGTGATTTGGAGGGTCGGATTCGGGTGACCTGCGAATTGGCGGGTCGGATCCGAGTGACCTGCGAATTGGCGGGTCGGATTGAAGTGACCTGCGAATTGGCGGGTCGGATTGAAGTGACTCGCGCTTGGGAGGGTCAGACTCGAGTGACCCACGAAGTGGAGGGTCGGATCCAAGTGATCCACGATTTGGAGGGTCGGATTGAAGTGACCCGCGCTTGGGAGGGTCGGACTCGAGTGACCCGCGAAGTGGAGGGTCGGATCCAAGTGACCCGTGATTTAGAGGGTCAGATTTGAGTGACCCGCTTTTCTCGATCTTTTCGCCCGCCGTCTTGGATTTTGGCCTCTAAACTTTATGCAGTTTCTGCGGCTTCTTTTCAACTTCTTCCCTCTGCAACGTTTTGGCCTCTTGCGCAAGAATTCACGCGTGCGCAAGCAGTGCGCGGCGCTTTTTCATCCGCTCCTCGAGGGTTGAACGGGTCTCTTTGACTTGTACACATTCACTTGTTAATGATTTGGAGGAGAGGGCATTTGCCCGCTGTTAGGGCATTTGGCGTTGCCTAATTTTCAGATCCGCCTCGTATCGGATCCCATCAATTGACTCCAAAGTCCTAACGAGTTGGCGCACAAGGCGTTGGCGCTGCCTTTGGCGAGTTCTCTTCGATAAAGTGAGCACGCCTTCTGTACTCAACTCCTTGATTGAGGAGGAGTTCAGATCTGTAGATCCGGACTCGTTGGAGGGCGGAAGGGTGTTGCAAGGTTCAGTTACAGCAGCAACGGGGGCATTGATCTTCCTTCTCTTGCGAAAGGCGGAGGATCTGGAGGAGGAGGACGAGAGGTATTCTTCGTACTTCTGTTGGTCGAACTCGTATTCGACAACCTCTTCAACCGGGATCTTGATCATCAGTTGCGACACGACGGCCTAGATAGCGAGACCGTTGGCTCCCACTGTGGTCGCCAGTTTGTTTGCGTCGAAAGTTGCTGTTTTCATTGCTATCGAATCTATTACAACTTTAGTCGTTACAATAAACTCGAATAAAATAAAAAGTTGATCTTTTTATAAGATCTCCTTACACAATGAAAATAAAAAAGTTTACAACTTTATCAAACAAACGTAGAGATCGTTTATCGGTCTTCTGCTTGCGTGGGATCTTTGCCTGTGCCGGGGTTTATCCGTGGACCACCTTAGATCTGGATCCGGTTGATGGAAAATTGGGCAGAGCTTCGTCTTCACCGAGGGAGTGTTTGATTTGAAGCGCTGAAATCAACCAAGCGAAATCAAGGCTCTTCTCGAGATTAAGTCCAAGCCTAATCTCAAGGGACGGACGGACGAGGTTCAGATCCTTCGAATAGCTCCTTCTTTATGCCGAAGTTCGCCGGGATCTGATTTGCCTTCGCTAAAATTCGTGCTCCTTGACTCCTCAATCCAGCAGCACCTCCACGTCTTGATAATAATTCGTCCCCCTAGAAATAAGTACCCGAGCTCGTATTTATAAGCTTCGGAAGCGGTTATTTGGGATAAGAATGAATGATCCTTCCTTATCTTCAGTTAATAACTGATTAACAACGTTTGGGGATGATATCAGATTAGTTGGGATATTCAGGAACCAACAAATCCCGAGAAAACCCGTCAAAAACCGAACAGGGGGTCAAAACAGCGCGCGGGAGAAATCTGACCCGCGGGGGTCGCGAGTCGGCTCGGGCCGACCCGCCGACCCGCGGGTCGGCCATGACCGACCCGCCGAGCCGCGGGTCGACCAAGGCCGACCCGCGCTAGTGCGGGTCGGTTTCGGCTGTCCCGCATCGGCGCGAGTTCCATAGCTTGGCACTTTCTTTTGGTTTTTTTCGACTCTTTCGGGACTTGTATTTTTCACCGTTTTGCGTGTTTGACCGTCTTGTTGACTTACATGCTTTGTTGCGGGATTAACTATCGAAATCGCGTTGGTTGATATACGCGTGTGTTGATTGATGCACGCGTGTTGCGCGTGAGCTGATTGATAAGCGTGCAAGCCACTCGGTTTGCTGTTTTGCTTCAGGAGCTTGTCAACGTCAGATAATACTCTTAGACTCAGATAACGACGTTCATCGTCTTCTTTCCGTCTCGAGCTGTGTGCGGACACCCATAGGTATTTTTAGACGCATATATATATATATATATATATATATATATATATATATATATATATATTAAGAATAAGAAGGAGTGGATCTTTGATCTCAACAATAATTGATTAAAGTTAACTAGTCTTTTAGCTCATGCTAAGCATGATCTTATCAAAGTTCACTTCGATTTTGTCGTATTTCAATCACTCATATCCACAAACAATTAAAAAATTCTAATCACTCACCTTACCTTCCGAACCACGGCAACCCTTACATCCGTGGTAAACAGTATTTGTCAATGCATGAAGAGCATGATAATAGAACTAATATATTATGTCATAATTAAAATTAAAATTATTTAACCTAAAATTAACTTATGTAATGAATAAACTAGATATAAAAAAAGTATCTTAACGCAAGTCAAAAAAATACATATATAATAAGTATATTGTTAAAAATCATAAAGCAATGGACGCAATCCAGAAAAATTATTTACCCTATCAATCAACCATTCTAAGGATATAATACGTAAAATTTTAAAGAAAGCTCCTCTAAATTTAATTATTTTTTCTCCGTCTTCATCCTCTTCATCAAACTTGAGAGAGTTGGTTCTTTGTTCATATTTCAATACGTAAAACATGTGTAATAATAAGTTAAAGAGTAATATATTAAAAAATTAAATAAAATTATAAAAAATAAAAATAGTTAATTTATAGAATATCCAACTAGATTGTATCCCTGTTTTGGCACAAATAAAATAAAACTTGTGTTATTAAAACAGAAAAATTATAATCACTATTTTTAAGAAATTAGAACTTACCTCGTTATCAAGGAGAATAAAGTTAATCCAGAGGAGATGCCTGTGTTTGTGTTTTGTCCTTCACATGTTCAAGTAATTCTTCCATTCACGATGATATCATTTTCATCAACTTGAAGATCATGTAAGGGCATGTCCGTTGAAGTTTTATTATTATGTATTGACATCTTGACAAAATATTAGAAAAAACTTATTACTAGTATTATTTAGATTATGTGACTATACAAATCAAAATTTTATATTATCTAGAAATTTAAAATTTTCACTAAAAAATTTTAAAAATTGTATTAAACATTAATAATCAGTAAATATCATAAACTAATCACTATAATGATAAAAATTTCATATTAATAAAAGGAAAAACAATTTCTATAATAAAAATTGCTAAAATAATAATAAAAACCATAAATTAATATTACATATTCAAAAGCTATTGTTTAATAATATTTTTGGTTACCTTTAGAATTTCGAGTTAATATAATTTTTGGTTCCAACACAATTTAAAACTTATTGAAATTCGATTTAAATAATAAATTTAGTATTCTCTAAATAGAATATAACTCTTAATAGTTAATTATGCAGAACATCAATAATATATTTCAATTACTATTTTCTATTTATTTTAACAAACATTTATTTTATATAATTATTAACATTTTTATATTAAGTTAGCAGAAATAAATTCTAGTTTTATTTAAATAAATAATATAATAAATATATTAATAATCTTCCAGTATTAAACATTTTAGTGTATAGATTATGTAAACAAATAAGAAATAATTTGTCGATGTCTGATATCACACAGTCGATGAGAGCTGTCCGCGGGTGACGAAGAGTGAGAGGATGAGAGATGGGGCCGACTCCTCCTCCGATTTTATGCCCGATCATTGGACTGGAATTCCTGATTCTTCTGCATAAACAAGAACGAACCCGTAGTTTCCCTCGTGGTACCTCGGACGGTCAAGTAAGCTGGAGAGCTTGAGTGGGGTTTGAGGGAGAGTCCCGGGACCATTGAGGCCCTTGTCAGGGGGTACTCTTTTAAAGCTATTAGTGAAAAGAAAAATAGATCCAGTGGGAGAAAATGCTCCTCCGAATTTAATGAAGGTTCAGTCTCTTATTAGAGTCAAGACTAAAAGAAAAGAGCAGAGAGCGGAGAGCAGAAAGTAGAACTGTAGGCTGTCTAAAAATCACTGCAGATAGCTGATCCCCATCAAACACCAATGATGGAAGTTACAATTCGACGGCTTCCAGAAGACAACAATTTGAAGACTTTCACGTAGATCGATGAAGGTTATAATCTGACGACCTTCACAACAATTGATGAAAGCTCTAATCAATAGCTTCACAATCAATACTGGGAGTTACAATCTGATGACTCTCACATATCAAAGAGCTAAAGCAAAGATTACAAAATAACGATCTTTGCAGAAAGAGACTACAAATCGACGGTCTCTTCAAACCAAGACGCGAAAGTCCTCCCTGCGTACCAGCATCAAGACACAGCGTTTTTAGCCATTGACGCAACTCAAGCTCGGCCACTAACGTAGCGCAAACACATCTCAAACCTGGCCACAAATGCAGCTCAGATCCAGTTGCCAACGCAGCTCATGTTCGACCACAAACGCAGCCTCCGGAAGCTGCCAACGCAACTCCCATCCGCTGCCAAACGTAGCTCTTAAATGCTGTCAACACAGCTTCTAAATCACTGCAAACGCAGCTTCCAATCACTACAAACGCAGCTTCCAATTGCTGCAAATGAGCTTCCAGACACTCCGTCCGAGCTTCCAGACGCTGCGTTCGAGCTGCCAGGCACTGCGTTTGAACGCAGAATTCACGTCAGAACACGGATTTTACGTTTGACTCGTTCAAATACGAGCTGATCGGTTTCAAAATCGTTTCCCACGATCTGAGGGGATCACAACTCCACTCAGGAGTGATTTAAGGGGTGGTTACATCCCATTAGCTTCACTTAGGAGCGAATTAAGGGGACGGTTACACCCCTTAATCCCCTATAAATAACTAAGAAATCGACTTAGTTCGGATCTTTCGGCTGGGCAACAAAGAAGAGATCATTTGATCTTTTGAGGGGGGGGGGGGGAGGATATCTGTGGATCTTTGAGAATTTTGGAGATCTAGAGATCTACTTTTTCAAATCATCTTCTCGGCAACAGATTCTTGGGGCTATCTTCATGCTTGGCTTGTCTAACCAATTACGGTTAAGATCAATCAACTCTTTTACAAGAGTTTAAACTCGCTTTGAGTTATCAACTCGTTCAGAGTTTCAAACTTGCCACGCAAGTCCTCCATAGCGTCAAATCATGAGGAGAAGGTATTGTTCCAGTGAAAACATGACGTTCGGATCGTCAACAAGAAGCAAACTCGACGTGAGAATTCGAGGGAGACATCTCATCGCTACCGTGAAGAACCCAGACTTAAACAAAGGGAAGAATTCAGATCAATTCTCCTCTCTTTTGTAATCGGAATTCAAATTATAATTAAGATCGAGAGAATACAAATCAAATTTCTTTTATTTTATTTACTACAAATTTTTCACAAACAAAAGATGACGACTCCGCTGGGGACGAGCTTCTCTGGCGAAGAAGTGGTGGCGCAATCCGACGTTCATCTTATTGGAACAACCGTCAAAACTCTTATTGTTAAGTTTGATCAAGCCAAGTATGAGGAAGTTCTTTCCTTTAGATCCCTTAGCCCAAAGGCTATACGCAAGATCCACAAAGTCTCCGAAGAGATAAAAGCTCCAATTATAACCAAATCACCCAAGGAAGATCTCTCCTTTGGGTTAGATTGCTCGGACAACCCCTCCTCCGATGGAGTGGCTCAGCTTCAGCCAAACCCGCTCCAAGACGATGGGTATCGGGTCGCAAGAGGCCCATTGAGGCGACAAACTTGATCAACACAGATGGTGACGTCGCTACAAAAGCCTTGAAGCAGGCTAAGAAGAACGCCGCTCGACGAGAGAGGAGATCCCTACGATGAGCACATCTCCGTGAATGTCGATCTTCAAGTCAACACGAGCATCGTGTTTGTGAGCCTAAACGTGACCCTGTGCTCTGTGTTTCTGCTTCAGAACGCAAGCCTCGTGTCTATGAGCCCAAACATAGGCTCTGTGTGTATAAGACTAAACGCAGCCCTCCGTGGTGTATTGTACAGTCAAAATGCGACTAGATTAAGAAGCGGATATAAGAAGTCTTTGGATTCAAGACATCTTAACCATATCCATGCTCACCAGGAGCCAGTCCCGTCCAATCATAGACTGGGGATTCCAGTTAAAACCTCACGGTCAGTGAGTAATTCTTCTCGAGTCTTTGCAACAGATTTGAGAGTGTTCATATTAGGAGAAAGACCGATGTAACAAGTCATTCGTTCATTCCAATGTGAACGACTGATTCCTGCGGTCCTCTCGGGATGTCACTGCTGCTCATATGCGGCCAAACCGTTGGTGTTCGACCAATTAACGCACGTTGCCTTGCCCAACCAACGATGATGTTCGCACAAGAAGAAGTCTCTAGAGACCGAATATCCTGGGGTCACTATCAATGTGATCGGCAGAGGGAAAGCCTTAGGTCCTAGTTCCGATGACTCTGAGATAAGTCGTTCACCGTCCGTCAGAGAAATCTCTAACGAGTTTGAAGGAATCTACCAACGCACTCGGACGCGAACAGGAGCCATTCCCCTGTCAACTATCGGAGGTTAGCCAGAGGAACTAATTCTGATGATGAACACTCAGCCATTGCGGAGTCCCAATCATCAAGTTCTTTCGTTGGGCATGAGAGCTTCACCCACATGGCAGACTATTTTGAAGATCTTTCAAAGAGGGTTGTTGAGCAAGACGCCATGCTCAAATTACAGCAGAAGACCCTCAATGAACTCCTAGCCCTGTTGACTCAAATCGTTGTAGACAAGGACAAATCTCAGAAGACAGATTCGCCACCTAGGTAAGAATCTTCCCGGAGAGAAAAAGCGTCTTCATCCCGACTTCACACAAGCAAAGGGAAGGGAAAAGTGGTTGATGACGCTGCTTTTGACCAAGAAGCTCACAACCTGGAATCTTCCTTTGATGAAGGAAGAGAGACCGAGAATGAGCAGAATCCTCAATCGTCTAAAATGGAAGAATTGGAAGCCCACCTCAATGCCATTGCTAACAGAAGCGAGCTCTAAGATGAAGGAGTTGCCAGACCCTATCCTGCTGAATGGGATGCAACCCCTTATCCTCTAAAGTTTGAGGTTCTGATGCTACAAACTTTCGACGGTACAGAATCACCGAATCAACATATCTATCATTTCAAGTCACAGACTAGGAATGTGATATCAAACAATATCATACTGGCTTGATTGTTCATTGGCACCCTCAAGGGAGTTGCCTTTGAATGGTTCAGAAAACTATCTACCGGATGTATCCAAAAGTGGGTAGATCTATAGAGACTCTTCCTATCAAGATTCTTTGAAGAGGATACAGAAGCCTCCATCCATACCCTTCTCGCCACTAAGCAGAAAAAGAGGGAGTCCGTCAAAGCCTTCATCAAAATGTTTCGAAACATGGCTCTGTGATGTCCCACAAGTATGACACAGTCTACCTTAGTGGAGACCTGTCGACACAACTTGCAGACCGACCTTTTAGCACAAATGAGGGTTGCAGAATGCCGTTCCTGGAGACAACTAATCTCTCAAGGCGAACATGATCAAAAGATTATTGCCAGGATCAAAGCTGAAGAACAAAGTAGGCAGGATTAACCTGAGCAATCAGACCAAGCCCAATCTTATCAGTCAGAAGGGAAAGATACTACGGCCACTGAAGCCAATCCTCTTTAGTAGGATGACGGGTCCACCAAAACTATCACGTTAATGATCACCTCTGATAGTCCATATCAAATCTAAATTCTTCCACCAATCCTCTTCAAGTAGGATGGCGGGTCCACCAATACTATCACTTTAATGATCACCTCTGATAGTCCATTTTCTCTAAATTTCCCCACCAATCCTCTTCAGTAGGATGGCGGGTCCATCAAAACTATTACGTTAACAGTTACCTCTGATAGTCAAACTCGTCAGATAGTGGCCTACTAGGAGATGGGCCTCTATTCTGACTTGATGGATAGTGACCCACAAGGCAATATGTCATGTCTACTCCTCCTTTTCTTCCACTGCTAAGTCTTAATCAAGACTGGGGGTTGGTTACTTGGAATCCACTGGATTAAGAGTAACGAATCTTTTACATCGTCGAGTTAACATTATACTTCTGACGATCATCACCCCCACGGAGTATGAATTCAGTTTGCATCACTCCTAATTTGTCACGTTAATAATACACCTCTGATAATCCACTTATCAATCCTCTTCAATAGGATGATAGGTCATCAAAATTGCTCAAATCGTAATCTTCCCCAGCAAGACGTTAAGTCTTCAAAATCTTGTTCAAATCACAAGTATAAAACTCCTATCACGTTAATATTACACCTCTGACAATCCACTTATCAATCCTTTTTAATAGGATAATAAGTCCCTAAAATCTTGTCCAAGACACAAGTACACATTCTCTTGTCATGTTAATATCACACCTCTGACAACCGACTTATCAATCCCCTTCAATAGGATGATAAGTCCACGAAGTTGCTCCGATCGTAACATTCTCTTGTCACGTTAATATCAAACACCTCTGACAATTCACTTATCAATCCTCTTCAATAGGATGATAAGTCCACAAAGTTGCTCCGATCGTAATATTCTTCTTGTCATGTTAATATCACACCTCTGACAAAATCAACTTATCGACTCTCTTCAATAGAGCGATAGGTCCATAAACTTGTCAAGTTAACATCACACCTCTGACGACAAAATCAACTTATCGACTCTCTTCAATAGAACGATAGGTCCATAAACCCGTCAATTTAACATTACACCTCTGACAAAATCCACTTATCGACTCTCCCCAATAGAGCGATAGGTCCTCAAAATTACCCCGATCATAATATTCTTCTTGTTACGTTAATATCACACCTCTGACAAAATTAACTTATCAACTCTCTTCAATAGAGCGATAGGTCCACAAACCCGTCAAGTTAACATCACACCTCTAACGACACAATCCACTTATCGACTCCCCTTAATAGAACGATAGGTCCACAAACCCGTCAAGTTAACATCACACCTCTGACGACCAAATTAACTTATTAACTCTCTTCAATAGAGCGATAGGTCCATAAATTACTGTTAGGTTAACATCACACCTCTAACAGTCAAACTCCCCAATAAACTTGTTAATCCTTTTTGAACAAGAATAGCAAGTTTTTATTATAAAATACCCAGTGGATTAAAAATTTTCTAGAATTATCCTAGTGATAATAAAGAAAAAATTCTGAATTTCACTCTAAGTGAAAATTCATGCCAAGTTAATACTACACCTCTGGTTCTTCCAACTTTCTGTCAGTGTTTCAAGTAACACAGGAAGAAACAGTGACAAAATCTACGTATTCAACATCGTAGCACCAAAACTCCATGTCTTTCACGCATGGGGGACTTTATCTCGATCCCTAATTAGAGATAAGTCTGTATCTAACACATGCTGTCGGGTAGCCTATTCTTGTAATAATGGCAAAGCCTACGTATTCAATATCGTGACAGGTCGTTATTAATAACGCCAAAATCCATGTCTTACACGCATGGGGAACTTTATCCCAAATCATAAGTAGGGATAAGCCTATGCCTAACACGCGTTGTCGGTTAGTCTTTTGCCGCGAAAAAGACACCAAAGGCCATGCCTCACATGCATGGGGAACTTTATCCTAAATTATAAGTTGGGATAAGTCTACGCCTAACACGCGTTACCGGTTAGTCTTTTTTCGTAAAAAATAACAAAGTCTATGTATTCAAAATCATAGCATCAAGTCTACGAGGGTTCATTCTCTTAGCAAAACTTTAC
Organism: Asparagus kiusianus; assembly: GCA_022839385.1. Classification (NCBI taxonomy): domain Eukaryota; kingdom Viridiplantae; phylum Streptophyta; class Magnoliopsida; order Asparagales; family Asparagaceae; genus Asparagus; species Asparagus kiusianus. The sequence continues at coordinate 905,516 of BQKN01065221.1, forward strand.
ATATGGAACGGACTTAGACAATCCACATGCTAGCTCGACTCAAACGGTAGTCGGTAAAGGCTTATCAAATCCGTTGATGGCTGAGGGTTTGCCGAAAATCCTATGCATGTTTGTAGGCCCATCAGCTTAATGGATGTGAGCCGAGACTTGAAACAGATGAGCTAAAGACAAGTCTCAAAGACTTAGTCAAAAATGCGTGAAAGCCACTTCCGTGTCTCAAGTCAAAACGCCGAGGTCAGACCCGCGATACAAAAACCAAAACGCCGAGGTCAGACTCGCGATGCAAAAACCACAACGCCGAGGTCACACCCGGGTTCCAAATTTAAAACGCAAGGGTCCTGTATGGCAAATCCCTTCAACCAAGATGCCTTCGAAGCAAGTGCGGAGAACAACTCCTTTGTGACAAGGAATCAACAGCTTCAAGATTAGAGTTAAGATCTAAAGTATTCCGAAAATTCATCCCGGTCAACCGCGAACTTTCAAAAACTTTGGAGGGGGTTCTATAGGCTGTCTAAAAATCACTGCAGATAGATGATCCCCCTTTGGAGGGGGTTCTGTAGGCTGTCTAAAACACCGATGATGGAAGTTATAATTCGACGGATTCCAGAAGACTACAATTTAAAGTCTTTCACGTAGATCGATGAAAGTTATAATCTGACGACATTCACAATAACAGAGGAAAGCTCTAATCAACAACCTTCACAATCAACATCGGGAGTTAAAATCTGACGACTCTCACATATCAAAGATCTAAAGCAAAGATTACAAAATGACGATCTTTGCAGAAAGAGACTACAAATCGACGGTCTCTTCAAACCAAGACGCGGAAGTCCTCCCCGCGTACCAGCATCAAGACACAGCATTTTTAGCCATTGACGCAACTCAAACTCGACCACTAACATAGCGCAAATGCATCTCAAACCTGGCCACAAATGCAGCTCTGATCCAGCTGCCAACGCAGATCATGTTCGACCACAAACGCAGCCTCCGGAAGCTGCCAAACGCAGCTCTTAAATGCTGTCAACACAGCTTCTAAATCACTACAAACGCAGCTTCCAATCGCTGCAAACACAGCTTCCAATTGATGCAAATGAGCTTCCAGACACTTCGTCCGAGCTTCCAGACGCTGTGTTCGAGCTGCCAGACACTGCGTTTGAACGCAGAATTCACGCTAGAACACGGATTTTGCGTTTGACTCGTTCAAATACGAGCTGATCCGTTTCAAAACCATTTCCCATGATCGGAGGGTATCATAACTCTACTCAGGAGTGATTTAAGGGGCGAATACATCCCATTAGCCCCACTTAAGAGCGAATTAAGGGGACGGTTACACCCCTTAATCCCCAATAAATAACTAAGAAATCGGCTTAGTTCGGATCCTTCGGCTAGGCAACAAAGAAGAGATCATTTGATCTTTTGAGGGGGGGGGGGATATCTGTGGATCTTTGAGAATTTTGGAGATATAGAGATCGGCTTCTTTGGATCATCTTATCGGCAATAGATTCTTGGGGCTATCTTCGTGGTTGGCTTGTCTAACCAATTACGGTTAAGATCAATCAACTCTTTTACAAGAGTTTAAACTCGCTCTGAGTTATCAACTCGTTCAGAGTTTCAAACTTGCCACGCAAGTCCTCCACAGCATCAAATCGTGAGGAGAAGGTATTGTTCCAGTGAAAACAAGACGTTCGGATCGTCAACGAGAAGAAAACTCGACGTTAGCATTCGAGGGAGGCATCTCATCGCTACCGTGAAGAACCCAGACTTAAACAAAGGGGAGAATTCAGATCAATTCTCCTGTCTTTTATAATCGGAATTCAAATTGTAATTAAGATCGAGAGAATACAAATAAAATTTCTTTCATTTTATTTACTACAAATTTTCCACAAATAAAAGATGGCGACTCCGCTAGGGACGAGCTTATCTGACGAAGAAGTGGTGGCGCAATCCGACGTTCATCTCATTAGAACAACCGTCGAAACTCTTATTATTGAGTTTGATCAAGCCAAGTATGAGAAAGTTCTTTCCTTTAGATCCCTTAGCCCCAAGGCTATACGCAAGATCCACAAAGTCTCCAAAGAGATAAAAGCTCCAACTGCTCCAATTGAAGCCGAATCACCCAAGGAAGATCTCTCCTTTGGGTTTGATTGCTCGGACAACCCCTCCTCCGATGGATCGATCAATACTGTAGAATCAATTGATGTATATCTGAAGGGAGCTCAATTAGATCTTATCTCCTTAGTAGAGACGGGTTGGATTTTGATTCGTCCCTATGATTTGACGACCCGATAGTCGAGTGAGCTTTTGGCTGAGGAGACAGCCGAGTAGATGGTCGAGCCGACTATATGAGGAGTCATCTTGATTATGAGGGATCAACTGATCCCGTACTTCACGTCGATAAAGATGACTCGTCGCTCGTCGGGTCAATAGGTTTGTCCTTGGCTGGGCTTTGGGCCGCTAAGCTGGCCTGGGCCATAGCTTTTTTAGGCCTATGAAGGCAATTTCTCGACATTTTTATCTTTAGATGGTGAATTACCGTAACAGATGGCCCTTTTCACTCAGAGTCGTCTTTAGTCGGGTTCGAATGAAATAGATATAAGCTTTCAATCAGTACAAATTTGCTCAAGATGTTGAGGGTTTTTAGCCAGTTGATCGTGGCTGAAGACGTGGTATAGGAGTTTCTGTCCAACCACCATAACTGTTGCATCGATGCCTTGAACCGCTTTTTTAGGGGAGACTAAGCGTTATGAGTGGCGTTTCCTTGCCAATTTATTGGCGTGGAAGAACGTGCTGGAGCAGTGGTTGGTATTTCGATCAATCCATTTCGAATTCTCTAAGTGGATCTTTCTTGGTTGCTTCAAGATTGCGCCTCTTGAGTTCTTTTGTACGCTTCTTTGGAGGCTTATAAATACCCTAGGGGTTAAGAGAATTTTCTCACAGATTTTTCATCTTTAGGATCGATGAACTTTGTAAAGAAGGAACTTTTCCATGACTTCTTCAGCTCCTGCTTCTAGTCATCGCGAAGGAAAGCTTGTCGCACTTCGGCCTCTACATTCAAGGGTCCTTAGGGATCAGTTGAAATGGGCATGCGAGATATTTGACATTCCTCAAGCCTTAACACTTGAGGAACCTAGTCTGACGGAGTCCGTATACAATCATGGTAAGGGGCGAGTGCCATTGTACTTGGCACAACTAGAGCAGGGTCTGCGGCTGCCTCTTCATCCCTTTGTTAGGGGAGTACACGTAGCCCTGGGGGTTTCCCCTATATAGTTTTATCCGAATGCGGTAGGGGCTTTGGTGGCCTTCGTGGTTTTCTGCTACCGAGTTGGAGTGCGGCCTAACATGAAAGTGCTGGGTCATTTGTCGAGTGTGGGATCGACTAAAGGGGACCCGTACTATTTTTATCATATTGATGATAATTTCAATCTCTCCCTGGATCTTCCTGAATTGGAGGAGGACTGGAGGAAGCATTTTGTGTGGGCTTATGGAGCCGATGCTATCTTTGCCTGCTCGACCTGGCCGGAGGAAAATCTGGAGGCCCTAAGGCCAATTGCCCTTAGCAATCTGGAGAAAGAGGCCTTGGAGAAGATCCGTTCTTATGCCAGGCCTTTGGACATGGAGGACTTAGTGAAAGATATGTCCATGATCTTATCTTCCACTGGCTTCGCAATCAGGGTGAGCTCTCCTATTCCTCCACCAATAGAGGTCTGTAACAAGAGGCTCGGGGCTGAGAGGGAAGACTCTGCTGGGGAGTCTTAGAAGAGATCGAGGGGGCCCTCGATGTGGAGGGGGATTCTGACAAAAGGCCCCTCATGATCGAGGTTGCTCCCACTCCTGGTGGGATGAGGAATAGGAGGAGATACTTGGCCGATTCCATGGATGCAGGGTTTACTGAGGAATCTTTCCCGAGACCTAGACCGTCTCGCTGACCCGGCAAAGAACCTCTTGCTTCAATTGATGAGGTGGAGGGTGCAGATGAGTCTTCCCCTGGCCCTGACGGTGATGCTGGCGAGGGAAGTTTGAAGGAAATGTCAAGCAATGACATTCATCAAGCTTTTTAAGCCTGTTAGCCCGAAGGGACTTCATTAGAGTTGGCTCTATTCCACTGGTTCGAACACATGCTGGCCGTAGAGAGATTAGCCAGTGAAGAGGCAGAGAGACGGGCTGTTGCCTTGGAGGTTGAACTGGCCAAGACGGAGCGGTTGCTGGGGCGGCTCCCTTGGCGACTCTTCTTTGGTGGCGGCCAGGAGGCGACCAGGCCCTTCTTCTGGACTTGGTCGAGGGTGTTAAAGATATCCGGTCTTTCTTCCCCTTTTTTTTGAGGACATATTGTAATGGAAATTTTTTGAATGAAATACTAATTTTTTACTTTTATGTATAAGCATTTGGCTCGAGTTTTGTAGATTGAGTAAATTAATTGCATAATGTCGATCCATATGTAGGAGACTATAATTAATTACTTTGAATGTTCAATGCTTTGGCTGAGCAATCTGATCAATAGTCGTGCCGTGGGCTTATCCTAAGGAGGCGCCGAGGCCTTGATATCCGACTGAGAAGTTGTTATGCCTTGGGCTTATCCCGAGGAAGCGCCAAGGTCTGGATATCCGACTGAGTAGTCGTTGTGTCTTAGGCTTATCCTGATGAGGAGCCAAAGTCTTGATATCTGACTGAGAAGTCGTTGTGCCTTGGGCTTATCCTGATGAGGAGCTAAGGTCTTGACCATGATGGTAGATGAGAGCCAAAGGAATCGATCACCAGTTGTGCCTTGGGCTTACCCTGATCAGGAGCTAAGGGCTTTGTTACCGACCGAGGAGTTATTGTGCCTTGGGCTTATCCTGATGAGAAGCTAAGGTCTTGATATCCGAATGAGAAGTCGTTGTGCCTTGGACTTATCCTGATGAGGAGCCAAGGTCTTGACCATGATGGTCGATGAGAGACAAAGGAATTGACCACCAGTTGTGTCTTGGGCTTACCCTGATAAGGAGCCAAGGGCTTTGTTACCGAATGAGGAGTCATTGTGCCTTAGACTTATCCTCATGAGGAGCCAAGTCTTAAAATCCGACTAAGAAGTTGTTGTACCTTAGGCTTATCCTGACGAGGATCCAAGGTCTTGATATCTGACTGAGAAGTCATTTTGCCTTGGGCTTATCCTGATGAGGGGCTAAGGTCTTGATATCCGACTGAGAAGTCATTGTGCCTTAGGCTTACCCTGATGAGGGGCCAAGGTCTTGATATCCGACTGAGAAGTCGTTGTGACTTGGGCTTATCATGATGAGGGGCCAAGGTCTTGACTATGATGGTCGATGAGAGCCAAAGTAATCGACCACCAGTTGTGCCTTGGGCTTACCCTGATAAGGAGCCAAGGGCTTTGTTACTGACTGAGGAGTCGTTATGCCTTGGACTTATCCTGATGAGGAGCCATGATGTTAATATCCGACTGAGAAGTCGTTATGCCTTGGGCTTATCCTGATGAGGGGCCAAGGTCTTGATATCCGACTAAGAAGTCGTTGTGCCTTGGGCTTATCCTGATGATGGGCCAAGGTCTTGACCTTGATGGTCGATGAGAGCCAAAGGAATCAACCACCAATTGTGCCTTGGGCTTACCCTGATAAGGAGCCAAGGGCTTTGTTACTGGCTGAGGAGTCATTGTGCCTTGGACTTATCTTGATGAGGAGCCATGGTCTTAATATCCAACTGAGAAGTTGTTGTTCCTTGGGCTTATCCTGATGAGGGGCCAATGTCTTGATATCCGACTGAGAAGTCGTTGTGCCTTAGGCTTATCCTAATGAGGAGCCAAGGTCTTGATATCCGACTGAGAAGTGATTGTGCATTGGGCTTATCCTGATGAGGGGCCAAGGTCTTAATATTTGACTGAGAAGTCATTGTGCCTTAGGCTTATCCTGATGAGGGGCCAAGATCTTGATATCCGACTGAGAAGTCGTTGTGCCTTGAACCCTTTAGAGTCGGCTAGGTCTTTGATGTTTTTTACTTTCATTAATTGTTGAAATTTGTACATCATAGAGTGTAATTTATCAACATTTAACGTCCGAAAGGCGTCGAATTCTTGTTCTTTGCTCATATGTATTTTGAAGGCTACATTTTGCAGGAGACAAGGCCACCGAAACGGAACTTCCTTGGTAGTTTTTGTCGTCTTTGAATGTTCCTATTTTGATGAGGGCGAGTTGCTGCTTTATTAACCATCTTCGTTGCTGTGCGACTTAGGACACTAAGTCGTCGGTTGTTGAATATCCGGAGTAAAATGTTGCCCTCTCTTTTGAGGGCGAGCTATTTGGCTTTATATGTCGTTGAGTTGTCGACATATTTGCCATCTCATCAGCCATGACCTTTCTGAACTTGAGTCTTTGTTGAGGTCTTTGCAGGCCGATGGTGGATATGGTGATTTTCAACAGATCTTGCTTCACCACCGTTGGTTGCCCTATATGGCCAGTGTCCTGTTGATTGAGCCTTCGGAGGTTAGTGTTTTAACAGGAGGGGGCCAGACAACTTTTGTGATGGGGGCTTCTTGTTGGTGAAACCTCAGACGTCGATGCTTTGTTCCTTGGAATTTGATGGGATCATAGCTTCCCCTTGGGGATTCCAGGAATAGTAGCGACCGGACCATCCTATGAATGGAGGAACCTTCTTGTAGGGAGAGTACGAGTCGCATGCTTCGACCACCAGTGCTTGCTTTGGCTTTGGTGGTTCAAACTTCTACCGAGGGGCCAGGGCTGGATTTCCTGAGGAGGTAATTATCAGACGGCCCTTCGAGTTTTTCCCGCTATCTCATCCTTAGCACGTAGGGACTCTCTTCTGAAGGTGGTGATGGTCCGAGGAGCCTACCACAGACTTGATCACTGCTCCTGAGCTCGAATGAGCTATCGTCGATGGGAGCTTATGCGATATTAGATCTGATCATAACCCTTGTTGGAGGTGGGGTTCTGTTTTGTGATCCGACTCTAAGCTCCTTGGCTGTCCAGGAGGTGGAGTTCATTTGTGGTGGAGATAAGAAGCCTGTGCTTCATTTTCAAGCCAGACAAACACCATAGTGGTGTGTCTTCTCTTAAGAGTGCTCTCGGGGTTCTGGTAGCAGGTCCATCTTTTGGTGGATGGCCTACTTGGCAAATGCTCCCCAGAAAGCTGTTGAAGCCCCTCGAGGGCTGCGCCTATGTTGGCTCCTCATAGCCATAGGCTAATCCTCCTTAGCTTGAATGATGATATTTCAGGCTTTGTTTAGCTTGAATGGTGAGATTCTAGTGTTCTTTTTCAAGGATGAGCAAGATCAGGCCCCTGCTCAGAATTGGGTATGTCTTCTCAAAGAAGAAAGTGGGCCCCACGGTGGGCGCCAAACTATCGATGTCTGATATCACACAGTCGATGAGAGTTGTCCGCGGGTGACGAAGAGTGAGAGGATGAGAGATAGGGCCGACTCCTCCTTGGACTTTATGCCCGATCCTTGGACTGGAATTCCTGATTCTTCTGCATAAACAAGAATGAACTCGTAAGAGGGCGGGGCTAGTTTCACCCGTGGTACTTCCGACGGTCAAGTCAGCTGGTGAACTTGAGTGGGGTTTGAGGGAGAGTCCCGGGACCATTGAATCCCTTATTAGGGGGTACTCTTTTAGAGCTATCAGTGAAAAGAAAAATAGATCTAGTGGGTCAAAATGCTCCTCTGAATTTAATGAAGGTTCGGTTTCTTAGTAGAGTCAAGATTAAAAGAAAAGAGCAGAGAGCGGAGAGCAAAAAGCAGAACCTTTTTTTTCCTTACCCTCCTTCCTCCCTTTTATAGTCCTTCACCTCTGAGATTCTAACCCTTGGCCTTGACTATGCACAGGGGGGCGGTGGTGGGATGAGTAGACAGGATGCCGAGTCATTTCCAGCTTTATATATAAATGTCGGTTGGCGACTGAAAGGGAAGTTATTCGAGCACAGAAGAGGATATCTCCAACGTATCCCGGATTTTGACAGATGAGGCATGACAGAAGATAGGCTGGCTGCTTAGTTATTCTTTGCTTTACAGATGTCGGCTGGCGATTGGAAGGGAAGTCATTCGAGCAGATATCTTAGCGATATCTGGGAAATAACTTGTGAGCGGAGTAAGCTGTTTATGCCTGAGATTCGTCAGAGTTAAAATCTTGATGTGATCAATCAATATTGTAGCGTCGATTGATGTATATCTGAAGAGGGCTGAGTTAGATCTTATCCCCTTAGTAGAGACGGGTTGGATTTCGAGTCGTCCCTATGATTTGCCGACCCGATAGTTGAGTGAGCTTTTGGTATTAGAAAATAAACATTAATAAATACGACGTGATGAATCATCCATTTTAATTTGTCTTTAATATTTAAATTTAAATGTCTATTACATAAAATCCATTTTTTTTGTATTAGTGTAGTATTTAAATTGAAGATGTGAGAAGATTTTAAATTAATAAATTCGAATTATGTGTGTCATTATTTTATTTATTATTATTTTTTATTTCAATTAAATTTGGCAGCCTTCAATATCTTTAACAAAATTTTATAAATAGTTTAACTATGGTTAATAATTTAATTTAAACTATAAGGTAATCCATATAAAAAAATTAATACAATAATATTATAAAAAATGACTTATTAATCAATCAATGACTTATTAATTTCTGTATAAAATTTAATAAAATCTTAATATTTTTTATAAAAATATTAACAAAACCGTAATTATTAATTCGAAAGAATTTCCAATTTGTTGTTTATTTTTAGATTTTTTTAGCATGTTAAAAATTTTAATTTTTAGAATACAGTAATATATTTTTAATTGATTTGATTGATAAGATAATTTAATTAGAATTAAATATCTTATTTCTTATAATTTAAAATAATTCATTTTTAGTGTTTTGGGAATATAAATTCGCTGTATAATTGGATATTGCCTTATATTGATATATATTATTAAAAAATTGTGATCTAAAGATTGATTATAAGATGTATAAGTGTTTAGAAAATATTATTATCAGATTACAACAGTTATCATTATCTTTTAACACATTTATGTTAAGTAATCAATCAAAATCATATAAAATCTATTTACTTTTATTAAAAAAATTTATATAACAAACAACTTTTAAATATTTTGGATTTTTGAAAATAATTGATAGTATTTATTCATATTTGATTATATAATTAATAATATTTTGGTTTTTGGTATTTAAGTAATATAAATTCTGTATATTATGATTACTACAACTTATTTCCATTAAACACTTAGATATTGAAAAAAATTAGAGGCTGTAATTTTGTGAAAAATCAATAGTGATATTAATGGTTAGGGAATGAAATTAATGATTAAATACTTAAATTTAAAGAGTTGTATTAAAAATAAAATTAATAACAATGATTATTAAAAAAATTAGTAAATAAGTAAAATAGCATCATATGAAGATGACGAAAATCAAATCTACATATTTGGTTTAATAGGCTTATTTGCATTGAGGCAAATCACCAACCAAACTATGTCACCTAAAAATATTGATTATAGGGTTTAATTAAAAAAAATAAAAACATCCATGTTTAATATGTTTGATTACGTAAAAAAGTTTAAAAAAATTAAAATTTTTATGAACAACTTATTACATATTCTGAATGTTTCATATTATAACTTTACAACGTCAATTATTGTGACTAATAACGATTAAAAATATTTATATTTAATAGAAAATTTTCATGTTTAATATTTAATTTTAGAACATAAAACATTAATTAAACCCCATAATCAATACTATTGTATAATGCTATTAATGTATATAAATCATATGAAATTAATTAAAATTAAACCCTAACCAATTTCCTTCTCTACATCTTAGTTACAATATTGTTGATGTCAGTTATCAAATAGCAGTTTTATTTGCGGATTAAAGTAGAATTAGGGTCCTCAAACTCTTTTAGATGGATGGCTCTGTAAATCGCTATTTTTCCCTGCACACAAAATACTCGTGAGAGGATAAAGTTGGATCCTCCGGTCGTTTCTTCGGTTATTAAGTCAGTATTTGATCTTGAATGAAGAAGAAAACAATAAACTGGATAAGTTCTCAGTCTAAGTTGAAATTACCCTAGAGGGGGGTGAATAGGGTATTTACTAATCTAATCCAATATTAATGTCAATTTAAAAATTTATTAATAATTATTTTAGCAATTGAGACATACAATAAATTATATGCAAGGATAAACAAGAGTGTGCAATATGGCAATAGGTGATAAACAATGTGTACAAGATATAAGAGAAATATATACCAATGCCAAACACAAACACAAGCAGATGATCACGAAGTTCGGTCACCCTTGACCTACGTCTCCGCTCCTTACCCTCGAGGAGAATCTCCACTATCACAATTGATTTTCAACATTCACCGAAAATATTTATAACTCACACAATCGGTTTTCTAGCTCACCAAAAACTTACGCAACCCACACTATTGAAATCACACAATACACCCTCTAAGTGTTGGCCTAGCCCATGTCAACTTTCTTAAGCGCTTGGATTTACCACCTCACCCTAGGCTTTACTACCAACGCCACTCCTCTTGGAATTGATTCCGTCTCTCACCAACCACTCCTCTCAGTGTCCTTGTATATTACAATGTAATCACTTAAATTAAGCACAAATAAAAGTGTCCGTTCTCTAAAGAATATGAGAACTCAATTAAGCTCACTCTCAATGTTACAACTCCCACAACTCAAATACACAATATGTGTAAATACTAAAAGCTTAAGTGAGTTGTGTATGTAAACAATGAGTATAATGAAATGCAAACTCAATATAAAAACTAGCTTAATGAAATTTATAATTAAAAAATAAATATATAAAGCTAGAATAGAGTTAGCAAAAACTTCTCTGCAATAAGAGTGATGGAGATGAGAAATTGAAGTCCAAACAAGAATGAATAATCTCCTCTTCCTCTTGTGAAAATCACTTCACATAAACACTTGAAAAAACAAACTCAAAACACCCTTAAACTCTTGTAAACTTATTTTTAAAGCTTTCTTCAGTAAGTTCAGAAGTTTGAGGGTAAGGGGTATATATAGGTTCACAAAATAAACCCCAAAAACCAAGCAAAAAGACAAAAACCTAAAATTTGCATAAGGCTGGAAAACTAGTCGTTACAGGGCATCAGTCGACTGATACTGTTTATCAGTCAACTGATAAGCTGACCGTTACAGGCCGCTCATCTGTTATCGGTCGACTGATGAACTTATCAGTCAACTGATAACCTGCATCGATTGACTGATGGTTCATTAGTCGACTGAGTAAAAACTATCTGCTATTCATCGGTCGACTGATACTGTTCATCAGTCGACTGATAACATGCACATGACATGTAATGAACAGTGAAAATAAACTTTAAACCCCTTTAAAAATTAGCAAATAAATTCTAAAAAATGTAAAACTTTAGAAAATGTTTATAAACATGAAAATGAATATGTTACAAAAAGAATTTTTCAAATTACATTTCCCAAATGTGAAAACTCATCATTTTGCAAAATAATCCAAAACATGAAAACTCAATACACTTAAAATTTTGACAAACAAACTTGCATATTCATTTTGAATGGATTAATGGACTTAGAAAAAGATGTAACATGATATAATTGAGTCTTTAATCCACAAACACATAATTTTACAAATAAACATGATTTCATTGATTTTGAACTTGTTAATTAAAGAAATTATTTTAAGCACATATAAATATGAAACGAATATGTGTGTATGTAATTATATTCATGCGTTTCATATTTATATAGCTAAACACATTATTTTTCAAAAAAAAATCGATAAATAGGAAACTGGTATATATGTATATGTATATAAATATTAGTTTCATATTTATACGATTTAAACTCAAAAACTATAAAACGAAAATGTGTATGTGTGTATAATGTTTGAGCTTTAAGTATCAACACACAAAGTATAAACCTAAAATATTATACCCAAGTTATTGATATTCAATAAAGCTCGTCTTGGTTATGGATGAAGCTTGATCTTGAATTTGACTTTGAATTGCAGATGGCTTTATTCTGATATTCCGCCAACCTTCATTGAATACCATCATTAAGGCACAATTCCATCCAACCTTCAACAGAGGATATTTGTGTAGAATACCTAATAATCAAATACAAACACTCGACAAACGTTGTAAGGAATTGTTTGTTAATTATCAAAACTAATTAGATAGTAGACTCATAAACATGAGACCTAACATAAAGTTGCAGAAATTGTATACCTATGTGTTGCAGACAGTCCCTCTATTTATAATAGGTTCAGAGAGGCAATTTTATAATTTTGGTCGAGTCCAGACATGCAATTGATTCGGCAGACAGCTGATAGGTGTCGGCCACTGGCGAAGATGGTCATCCGGGTCATTAGTGTACAATGACAGTAGCTGTTTCATACTGATGGAGCCTGATGAGTCATAAAGACTTTGGGGGCTAGAGCAACGATGACTTTGTCAGAGTTGTTAATGTGATGGTGACTGGTTGTCGGCGGGGTATTCGAGGATACACAACCTCTCTTCTCGTCCAGTTGAAGGTTGATAAGCACTACCTTTTTAGTCGCTTACACAAGTTGTTGGCTGATATAGCAGTCGAAAGTGAGGTCTCGACGGCTCGACCTAGACAATAGGTTGACAAGTATCGCCTCTCGAGTCGGCCATGAGAGTTGTCGGTCTATGGAGTTGGCTACAGGACTAGACCGAGTCGTCGTAATTGATGCCATATCTCGTAGCCATTATAAGGCAGCCGAGTCCAGATCGAGCTAACGGCCCCTCTAACTCTGTCAGCACAAATTCTGTCATCCTTTTCCACCACCCAGTTCTAGTGGAATGTATCCATCTGGGAGTTCTAAATACTGAAGAAGGGAAATCCCCCTTCACAGCTAAAAATCTCCGCATGAAGGTGTTGGCTGGACTAGCTGTTTCTCCTACAAGGTATCCCCTTGAGAATAAGCATGGCTCTAAGGCTGACAGCTGTCGGTTGTAACCTACGGTGTGTACGCCTGTATAAGTCAAAGCCCCAACAGCTACCCCATCATGCTCTCTAACAAGGTCCCAATTCATATGCCGGAGAACGGAGGCACATTGATAATAGGAGATAGGGAACATCCTATGCATCTCGGGAAGAAAGAAGCGACGATCCCCTATTTGCCTCAACCACTTGTAATGTCCACTGTGTACGATTTCTTTCTAGATGACAACATGGTCCCCAAATAGAAATGCTGGCTTGGTGAGTTTCTTACGAGATTCAGTTTCAAACTTAGCATCTGTAACTAAAATCCTGAGTACAGCTGAGCCAGCATGGGTGATTAGAGTGGCACGTTTTTTGTCAGCATCTTGAAAAATTAGGAATTCTTGACGTAGATTAAATTGCATGTTCAAATCCATGCCACCCTCATGCCCAAAGTGATGACAAAAAGTGAGAGGTTCGTGGGTGTAAGGCACTACAAAAGAGAAATGCACTTAATCAGTTAGCATGAAAAAACAAGAGACCTAATTTAATTACAGAGGTTGAACTCCTTGAGAAAGAGGTCATACACAGAGCTCAGACTCTGTGTCAAAAACATTACCACAGAGTCCAAACCCTGCGTTAAAATAGTAAAACATAGAGGTCTAACCCCGCGTTAAGCACTCAAACGCACAGTCCAGACCCTGCGTTAAATATTCTTTTTAACATAGAGGTTAAATTTTGCGTTAGACATTCAAACGCACAGTTCAAACCTTGTTTGGTTTAAGGAAACTGAATCACTACGTTCCAATAACCAAGTCCAAGACGTCTTCGAATCAAGCGGAGTGAACGATCAATCAATAAAGTTTCGAGATCCAAAGTATTACGAAAATTTGTCCCAGTCAACCGCGAACTTTTAAAAACTTTGGAGGGGGTTCTGTAGGTTGTCTAAAAATCACAATAAATAGCTGATCCCTGTCAAACCTCAACCAACAGTCTTGACTAAGAAGGTTACAATCAGACGACTTTCATGTTAATAAATGAAAGCTGCAAATGGAGGACTTTTCACATAGAGCGAGAGGAGTTACAATTTAATGGCCCTTCCGACGACTGACAAAAACTCTATTCAGTGGCATTTACCATCAACTGTGAGAGTTACAATCTGACGATTTTCCCACCTCAAAATAGCCAAAGCAAAGATTACTGAACAATGGTCTTTGTAATGCTTTACAGAAGAGGTTACAAGTCATTAGCCCCTTCTAAACACAAAATCCATCTTTGCGTTTCAATCTTTGAAACGCAGGCGATCCCTATGTTTTCGACCTTTAGCAAACAGAACGCGAGCGGCCTGTACGTTTTAATCATCAATCATCAGCATATACCCAACCATGCGTCCCAAGTCTAAAGCGCAGAGTTAGGACTCAGAACGCGAGCGGCCTGTGCGTTTCAATCACCAGTAGATACCCAACCCTGCGTCCCAAGTCTAAAGCGCAGAGTTAGGACTCAGAACACAAGTGGCCTCTGCGTTTTTTAATTCTCAGCAAGCACCCAACTCTGCGTCTCGAGTCTAAGACACAGAGTTAAGGCCTGTAATGACGATTTAAGCGTTTGACTTGTTCAAACACAAGTTGAACGGCCTCAGAACCGTTTATCCCATGTTTTGAGAGATTCTCACCCACGTTGGAGCGGATTTAGGGGTTGGTTACACCCCTTATCCCCCTATAAATAACCACTTTACTCAACCGAGTAAGGGGGTTGGATTTTTCGAGATTAGATCATCCAGGAGATCGGCCAGAGAGAAGTTCTTAGCAACAAGAAGATCTTGGAGTATCCACCAGCAACAAAGGATCAAAATACTTGGTTTATTAACCGATTATTCGGTTTCAACAACTCTGTTTAACAGAGTTCCAACTCGTTCTGAGTTACGAAAGTCGTTAAGAGTTCTTAATCAAACTTGCCACGTAAGTTAGTTTTTCCAACGAATTGAGACGTGCGGATCATCAACGGAGACCAAATTCAACGCGAGCATTCGAAGGAGGCACTCCATCGTCACCGTGAAGAACCCAGAATTAAACAAAGGGAAGAATTCAGATCAATTCTCCTTTCTTTTATAATTAAGAATTCAAATTGTAATTGAGATTGAGAGAATACAAATAAAATATATTTCTTTAATTTTTCTTTTTACTACAAATTTTCCAACAAACAGGGAGGGGCTATCAAGCCCTAAACCTTCCCGTGATAAAGGCCCAAGCATGGCTGCAGCTATTCTTAGTGAGCCAAAGGTTTCATCTACAGGTGTTGAAGTTGTGCCCGTGGATGTGCCTACCACTACGGTGATGTTGGTAAGGATGGAGGTTTCGTCTACTGTCCCCGGTATCTTGGTGACAGTGGCACCGTATCTTATATCAAGCCATGAGCAGATACAAGTCATGCTAATCATCTCTCTGACCATCACAGATGCGATGATGATCTCTACTGAAGCAGGTCCTTCGAGCTTTGTGGAGGTCTCTCAATCACCTGATCTCAAGGACTTGGTGGAGGCGGAGGTAAAGATCTAGACAGAGAGTGTGGTGAGATTGTTTAACCAGAGTGTCACCACTACCTTGAATTCACAGAGAGCGTTATCAGCCCATAATCTCAAGTTGTTGAGGGATCATCTAGGTGTCTTGACTTCGGTTGCTAGTTCCGTCCACATGAGCTCTTCAAGACGACGATCGATAAAGCTGAATTCCATTGTCAAGAGCTGCATGGGCTTCGCACAACAAATCTTAATGGCATTGCTAAGGTCAAATTCCATTGTTTGCTAGCAGTTCATCATAAGATCGGTGAATCTACTCGTGTAGAAATGGAATGGATCAATATAAAAGTCCGTGATTTGAATGACAACATTACGTCGGATGATGGCCAGTAGACAGAGCTTCAGGGTGCTATCTAGGAAATAGATGTGATAATCAATGAAGCTAAGGTTACCATTGCTGTGGCCCAGGCGTGTTTGGATGCAGCTCAGCATCAGAAAGAAGATATTGAGCTTGATTTAGTCGAGTCGACTAAGAAGTGGGACTCTTAAGTTGCGGAACTCCAAGCTGAGAGAGAGCAGCTCTCGGTCATTAGATCCCAGGCCATTCTTGTCGATCTTAGAGTCTTGAGGGACTAAGCCCAGAGGGGTGCTCATGAAGTTAGGGATGCATGAGTGGCTGAGTGTGTTGCACAAATACACACTTTTTATCCCCTTTCCATGTAATGATCTGTGTATAGTTCTTTCCATATATAAAAAACTTTTCAT
The DNA here is from genome assembly GCA_022839385.1 of Asparagus kiusianus. Classification (NCBI taxonomy): domain Eukaryota; kingdom Viridiplantae; phylum Streptophyta; class Magnoliopsida; order Asparagales; family Asparagaceae; genus Asparagus; species Asparagus kiusianus. The sequence goes on from BQKN01065221.1 coordinate 921,762, forward strand.
TTCCCTTAATGTGTATATGATAGAGGTGTAATGTTAATGTATCATATTTGACAGAGGTGTAATATTAACCTGCCAAATGGGATGACTGACAGAGGTGTAATGTTAACCGGTCGGTGGAATCAAACTGATAGAGGTGTAATGTTAACATATTAGGTTTGCAAGATTAGTACTGTTCAGAGGTGTAATGTTAACATGACAGTACTGAAGAATTTTGACAGAGGTATAATGTTAACGTGCCAAAAAGGAGTGACCAACAGAGGTGTAATATTAACCGATTAGTTCACGATAGTCCGAAGGACTACTACCATTTGGAAGTGTACTGTTAACTTAACGGTAGGAAATCGATGAAAGTGTAATGTTAACTAATTGATTTTTGATAAGAGCGAGTTTGATAGATGTGTAATGTTAACCGGTCAAATTCGCTAGAAAAGGTCAACAAAGGTGTAATGTTAACCGGTCGACAAAATAGTCTGACAGAGATGTAATGTTAACTGGTCAGATCAAAGGAAAGCGTTCAGAGGTGTAATGTTAACATGACAGTTCGATTAAGTTGGTACTGTTTAGAGGTATAATATTAACATGACAGTATAGAGGATGCTTAAAGTTGACACTGTTTAGAGGTGTAATGTTAACATGACAGTGAGAGGACATTTTGGGAGTGGATACTATTCAGAGGTGTAATGTTAACATGATAGTGGTCAGGATATTTTAGAGTCAACCACAAGTGTGATGTTAACTTGATGACTCGTTGAAGATTTTGGGATTAAGAAGGTCAATGTTTCTGGTCAGAGGTGGAAACTTAAATGTGACCATGAATCTCCGTTGGGAGATAGAAATAGCCGATATCATGGATAGTATTTCTTGAGAAACTTCTCGTTGATTGGCACCATGAGCCTTTGGCCATGTTGGTTAATTAGGTGATATGCTCCATTTGAGTAGACTATCTCTACTACAAATGGACCTTCCTATTTGGGTTGGAATTTTCCTTTAGTCTTATGCGTTATGACCATGAGTCGACGCACGACTAAGACCAAACTACCTTCTTTGAAGGATCATTCTCTGACTCTCCTGTTAAAGGCCCTCGAGATCCGTGATTGGTAGATTTCAATCCTTTGTTGAGCTTAAAGTCTCAGCTCATCCAACGCTTCTAGTTCTTGGAGGCATTTTTGATGATGTTCTTCAGTTATCATTTTCTCGACGATGGTGATTCTTAATGACGGTACCTAAATTTCTAGAGGGATCACGACTTCGCGTCTGTAGACTAATAAGAATGGTGTGGAGCCAGTGGGAGTACGGACTGTTATTCGGTAGTCCCATAAACACTCTCCGAGTTTCTCATCCCAATCTCATTTGTCGGAGGAGACGAACTGCTTCAGAAGTTTGATGATGGTTTTGTTGAAAGCTTCATCTAGACCATTAGCAGCTAGGTTGTATGGCATAGAAGCCACATCTTGGATTCTGTACTTGTTATAGAATTTGAAGAACGATCGACTGACGAATTGTGGACCATTATCGTGAATGATTCGTCTAGGAATGCCGAATTGATAAATCACGTGATGTCTCAAGAATTTTATCACTTGAGATGTTTTGACTTCTCTGAGGGGAATAACTTCAGCCCATTTGGAGAAGTAATTTGTGGTGGTTAGGATAAATTAATGACCTTTAGTGGACGACAGGCTAATTGGCCTAATAATATCCATGCCCCAGGCTTCAAATGGCCAAGAAACAGCCGTTGGATCTAATTCTTCTAGAGGTTGATGTAGAAAGTCAGCGTGGATTTGACACGCGTGATATTGTTTAGCGTATACTACCGCATCTACTATCATTGTCAGTCAGTAGTATCTTAGACGATGAAGTCGGTCTTGAAGTTTAGGACCTGATTGATGAGCCCTACGTGCACCATCGTGGGCTTGCTGTAACGCTTCTCGAGCTTCACTTGGTGATAAGCATCGGATAAAATAATGTCAAAGGATCGTCGGTACAAAGTCTGTATGGTAGAATCATAGAAGAAGCACAAAGCTCTTCTTTGGATCGAGATTGCTTGCTTTGGATCATCTGGTAGTATCCCGTGCAAGATATAGTCAATGATTAGGAACCGCCAATCATTACCTTTGAAGTGAGTTGTCCTGACTTGCACTTTGTTGGCTTCAAGGATTTGCCCTGGGTAGCATAATTGATGGCTAGCCACCGTGATATGCAAAGTGGATTTAGGTGTCAAGGCGACTGTGGCTGCAAGGGACGCCAGAGCATCCGCATGGGTTTTTTCGAGGCGAGCTATACAACTAATGTAGAAGCCTTCAAAAGATTAGGCTAGTTTTGTTGCCGCTTTATGGTAAGGCATGAGGTCGTTGTGGTAGACCTCATATTCTCCCTTGATTTGATTCACGATTAGTTTAGAACTGCCGTGAGCTTTAAGGTATTTTGCACCCATATCTTAAGCAAGTTGTAGGCCGATTATAAGAGCGTTATACTCGACTACATCATTAGAGCATGGCTCGATCAATGAATAGGCCTAAGGGAGGACATGTCCATAGGGGTCAATCAACACTACCCCTACACCTGCAATGATTGCTCCTTTATGGTTGCGTCGCAACGCACCATCGAAGTAGAGTTGCGATATTTGGTGGTCTCAGACAACATTTTCCTCAAAGACTTCATCCGAGATGTCTTCATAGAGCTTAGAAGACTCGGGAATTGGGTGTTCCGCCAGAAAATCGGCTATTGCTTGACCCTTAACTGCTTTCTGCGGCATGAATGACATACCATATTACAATAGCAGTGTCGCCCATTTTGCTAACCTAGAATTTAGTGACCCAGGTTTTATCATGAGTATCCGTAGAGGATTGACTCTTGAAATGACGTGAATGGATTAGCCAGTGAGGTAGTGTCGCATCTTCTGAATCACGAAGACCAATGCTAAACATTCCTTCTTGACTAGATTATACCGATGTTTGGTACTAATCATAGTCCGGCTGAGGTAGTATATGGCTCGTTCATGGCGGTTATTATTTTTCTAAGTGAGAAGGGCTCCGAGTGAATGATCCATTACCCTTACATAGAGCAAGAATGGTTTCCCTGATACTGGTGTAGCTAGCACTGGTGACTTTGTGATATAACCTTTGATTTTGTTTAAAGCTTCTTAGCAGGCATCATCCCATATGAACGAAACACCTTTCTGTAGGCTGTCTAAAAATTACTGCAGATAGTTAATCTCCACAAAACAACAGATGATGAAAGATATAATCTGACGTCCTTTACATCAACAAGCGGAAGTTACAATCTGATGACCTCCACAATAGTCGATGAAAGTTACAATGTGAAGACTTTTACAACAACGTACGAGGGTTACAAATTGACGACTCTCGCATTCCACAAGGGCCAAGTGTAAAGATTTCAAGAAGACAATTTGCACGAAAGTCGAAGAAAAAAGATTACAATTGACGATCTCTACAAATCCAAACACGGAAGCCCTCTTCTGCGTCCCAGAAGCTCAAAACGCAGGGGTTACCCCATGTTGCCAAGCTCAAACGCAGGGGTCACCCTGCGCTTCCAAGGCAAAACACAGGGTTCACCCCTCATTGCCGAAATCAAATGCAAGGGTCACCTTAGACTTCCAGATCCTAAATGCAAGGTTCACCCTACGTTCCAGATCCCGAACACAGGTGTCACCATGTGCTTCTAGATCCTAAATGCAGGGTTCACCCCATGTTCCAGATCCCACATGTAGGGCTCGCCCCACGTTCTAGATCCTAAATGCAGTGCTCGCCCCATGTTCCAGATCCCAAACGTAGGTTTTGCCCCACGTTTCAGATCCCAAACGCAGAGTTTACCTCGCGTTCCAGTTCCTAGACACAAGGTTCACCTCATGTCCTTTTCTCTAGAACGCGGCCCCTGCGTTTTGACTAAGGAACAATTTTCAAAACTATCCTGTCAATGTATGGGCACAGTTAATGGCTAGTTAAGTGGTACCTTACCCCCTGATTGCCCTATATATATGGCTGGATCTCTAGCAAGAGGGGGGGGGGGGGGCAAAAAGAAAAGAGGAAAGAGAGGCAAAAGAGAGGAGGCAACAGACAAGAGAAGAGAGAGAAGGAGAAGGTCTTCTTGGAGAGTCTTCCTGGAGTTCTTGGCTTGGTCTTTAAACCTATTTCAGTTAGTACTCTTAGAGGTTCATCTTCTCTCTAAAATCAACTCTTCTTTGGAGTTCAAACTCGGCTAGAGTTCTTAACTTGTTCAACAAGTTCTCTTCAAACTTGCCTAGAGTTCACAACTTGCCCAGAGAGTCCCCTAAACTCGTGAAGAGTTCCAAACTTAGCTTGCAAGTTCTTTCAAGACATCAAGTCAAGGAGAGAAGACTGAACCCCCACGAAGTTGAAGTGCTTGGATCATCAATTGGATATGAGATTTAATCTCCCATCGCCACAAAGAAGAATACGACTTTAAATAAAGGGAGGGTTTCATCCTTCCCTCTTTTGTAAATCAAAAAACCGATCGAGAAGATTGTATTTTCTTTTTCTAAGTTTTTAGAGGGAGATTATAGTGAGAGATTGTATTCATTCTTTTCCTAAATCAGTTAGGGAGATTAATACCAACTTCATCCTCATTTTTCTCGCAATTTCCCGCACATACAAAAGATTACGACTTCGCTGGGGAGTAGCTCTTTCACCGATGAAGAAGTAGTGGCGCAATCCGACACCCAACTCGTCGATACTACTGTTGAAGCTCTAACCGTGGAGTTTTACCAAGCCAAGTATGAGGAGTTTCTATCCTCCTAGTCGCTTAGCCCCAAGGCTATGCGTAAGGCCCGTAAAGTCTCTAAAGAGACTAAAGTTCCACCCATGGCTGACCCACCAAAGGAGAGTCTCTCCCTTAGGTTGGACTATTTAGATAGCCCCTCCTCCAAAGGAGAAGACTCAGCTCCAATGGAACTCGTTAATAGAGTTGAAGATCCTATATCCATGCCCAAACAATGGGTATTAGATCGCAAAGGGCCCATTGAAGTGGTGAAATTGATCTCTACGGAGGAAGATGTCACTGTTAAAGCTTTAAGATAGGCCAAAAAAGGATGCCACTCATCAAAGAAGAAGATCCCATCGACGAGCACAACTCCAAGAAAGCCGATTCTCCAATCAACGCGAACCTCGTGTTTTTGAGCCCAAATGCAGCCCTGAGCTTCGTATTTCTGCTTCAGAGTGCGAGCTCCATGTTTGTGTGCCCAAACACAAGCTTCGTCGAAGCCAGACTGAACGCAGTCCTCCGTGGTGCGTTTTGCAGTCAAAACACAGACCTTAAGACTACACTGAATGCAGATCCCAGGTCTGCGTTACCCAGTCGGAGCGCAGATCTCACGACCACGTAGAGCGTGGCCCTCGTATTGCCAAGCCTGAGCAGGAGGCTAGTTCCACTTTGAGCATGAGCATCAGCTCCTCGTAGCTCAACCAAAACGCGACCTTTATGTTTCCTCTCTTTCACACGACCCCTGCGTCTTAATGTTAAAATGTGACCCTCGTGTTTCTAATGTTAAGCGCAATGTGAGCCATCGCGTACAAGGAGATCAACATAGATTCAAGATCCATGTTCGTCAAGAGCCTACCTCGTCTAGCCACAGATAGGTGGTGCCGATCCAAGTCTCCCCTTCAATGAGTAACTCTTCTCAGAGCTATGTAACAGATTTGAGAGAGTTGTTATCGAGAAAAAGACCGGTTCAACCAGTCATGCATTCATGTCAATGTGAATGATTTTTTTCCATGGTCCTCTCAGGATGCCAGTGCCGCTCACATGCAACCAAGCCATCGATGCTCTACCGGTTAACAAACGTCACCTCGTCGAGGCCATACAAGCGACAATGTTCCCACAGGAAGAAGGCTTTAGAGGATGAATACCTTGGAGCCACTTCTAATGTGATCAGAATGAGGAGGTCACTAATCCCTAGCTCTAACGAGTTAGAAGAGGATCAACCCCATGGCTTGAAAGAGGCTTTGAACGAATCTGATGGAATTTTCCGATGTACTCAGATGTGGAAAGGAGTTATAATCCCTGTTAACTACCGAAGACTAGATAGAGGAATGAAGTCTAACAACAAACATTCAGCTATCGTAGAATCTCAATCTTCTAGCTCCTCCGTAGAACACGAGAGCCCCGTCTATATGGCGGAAAATTTCGAAGATCTCTCAAAGAGGATTGATGCGCAACAAGCCATGCTCCAAGTACAGCAAGAAACTATTAATCAACTTTGGGATATGATGGCTCAGTTCGTTGCAGATAGAGCCAATTTCTAAAAAGCTGAGTCACAACCTCAGCCGGAATCCTCCCGGAAAGGAGGATCATCCAAATCTAAGGGGAAACAAAGAGTGGATGAGACTGCTGAGTAAAAAACTCATCACGTAGAATCATCCTCTGAAGAAGAAAATAAGACTGAGAATGAGAAAAACCCTCAATCTACTAAAGTGGAGGAATTGGAAGCCCGCTTCAATGACATTACAAATAGAAGCGAACTCCAAGAGGAAGGGAATGTTAGGCCCTATATTGCCGAATGGGATGCTACCTCGTATCTTCCAAAGTTCAAGGTCCCGACCCTACAGGCTTTTGATAGCTCGGGATCCCCCAATCGTCATATCTATTACTTCAAGTCGTAAACTAAGAATGTGATAGCAAATGACGTGGTGCTGACTCATTTGTTCATTGGCACCCTCAAGGGGATTGCTCTTGAATGGTTTATGAAACTATCTGTGGGATCTATCCAAAAGTGGGCAGACCTAGAGAGATTATTTCTAGCCAGATTCTTCAAAGACAACTCAGAAGTTTCAATCCCTTCTCTTCTTGCCACTAAGCAAAGGAGAGGGGAACCCATAAAAGTATTCGTTGAAAGATGAAGCATGGCTCTCCGATGCCTAACGAGTATGACGCAAGCAACTCTGGTGGAAACCTATCGACAAAACTTACAAAATAGTCTCTTAGCTCAGATGGGGGGGGGTCACAGAATGCCATTACTAGAAGCAACTAGTCTCTCAAGGCGAAAAAGCTAAGAAAATTGTTGTCAGGGCTAAAGCTGAAGAGGAAGGCAAGTAAAGATAACCGACGCAATATGGCCAAAATAATACTCCCCGATCAAAGGGGAAAGATATTCTGGCCGCTGAGGCTAACACTCGAGCGCCACTTGCTAAGCAGGGCAAAGGCATCAAGCCAACCAAGAAAACCCAAGCTGTACTCTTTCAAAGAGGATCATGTGATCACTCTTTTCAAGCTACTTCAGAAAAATAACAAGTTGAAGCTTCCTGAAGTTATGAAACCTAAAGAATCGGGGAAGGTGGAAGACCCTAACTACTGTTTATATCATAGAATGCTGGGACATCCAATGAAGAGGTATTATATCTTCAAGGATATCTTACAAGCTTTGATTGATGCCAAAGTGCTTAGACTAAGGCCAGAACAGAAGACCGTGTCTACTAACATGATATCGGTCAAATTCGAAGATTTCCCACCTAGTGCATCTCCGGATGGTGTTTTTCTTATCCCTAAAGGAGAGTTACACATGAGAAACATCAACCCACATGGTCAAAAGGATAAAGGATTAGTACCCCTTACTATTCTAAAAGGAGAGATAATGTGGGTCCATCCTATTTGCTTGATGACCGGCAGTGGACCGGGGTATCAGGGAAGAAGAAGAGAAACAAGGCTAAAGCTTCTAATATGATTAGCCCCTCTCTGAATGAGGATGATGCACATCTGGCCCCTCTTACTGACTCAGAGGAAGAGAAAATTGCCCTGGCGGCCGAGCAAGAAGCAAACCCGGGAGCAGGCACCAGGTCAGGAAAGACATACCTGAAGAGGTATGATCAAACTAGCGAAGAAGCAGAAAAGTCGGTTGAGGAGGCTGGAGGTTCCCTCCCTAAAAAGCCAACCGATAAAGGGAAGCCAAAAAAAGTTCGTTATAACAAGAATCTCCTCTAACCAGAGGTAGGAGGGTCAAGCGCTCCCTTCCGCTTTAACGTCATGGCGCAACTGGCTAATATCCCTGCCAGAATCACTTTTTATGAGCTTTTGAGGCTGTCCAAGTCCATGAGAAGGGCTCTGATTGAAGCTTTAATGGATACAGAGAGCTTTATTGCTCAAGTGCATGTCATCCCAAAAGCTACTGAAAGATCTTCTTGCACACAATGCTTACAAGCTATAAGGAGTTCGCCTTGCATATCGTTCACCTAGGAAGATATGCAAATCAAACACAAGCATGAACAACCCTTATACTACACAGGGTATATCAGGTCTTCGGAGATCAATCATGTCCAAGTTGACCTGGGATTCGCCCTTAGTATTATGCTATACAAAGTTATGCAGTTCTTGGGGATTCCTCTGCATCGGCTAAACTTAACACAGACCACTATCTTCGGCTTCAACGCTAACAGTACGTGACCCATGGGCAAGATCAAACTCCAATGCTAAATCGGGGACCTCAGATCGGAAGTGACCTGCTATATCATAGATGCAGACACGTCCTACGATCTATTGTTGGGACGGCCTTGGATTCATGCAAATCAAATTGTCCCATCTACCCTCCATCAAGTGATGAAGTATGTTAATGATAAGGGAGAAGTCAGAACCCTGATAGCCCAGGGACAACCATTCAAGGGTGTGGAAAACTACCACATCATTCAATTTTCTACCTGGACTCCCAAGAACTAGAGCAGCTAAAAGAAGATTCCGATAGCGACAATGAAGCAGACGACGAACTTGAGCCTAAACCTGAGGAAGAATGTCTGTAGGAATTAGATTTGAATGTAATGAGCCAGAATGAGCTCAACAACAATGATGTATCTAGTGAGGGCGAGTGGTACATTAATGAAAATTTCAACTTGGCTTACTTGTCTGATGTATCCCCTGATGCAGGCACAAGAACAGATCTATGGCATGCATTGTATACCGAAGCATCACTTAGCTTGTCACTCAATTCATCTTTCACTACATTTGAAGAGATGAAAGATGCCCAGAGAGCCTTCTTCATAGTCCTAACCAAGAAGAGAGGCCAAAGGCCAATCTATTTTAGGAAAGTCAACCTTGGGCCACCTGATCATGGGAGTTCAGAGGAAGACCTCGAACTCCCACAATTCCATCATTATGTGTCCAAGTCCATCTGTATGATGAAGAAGATGAGTTATGACTTTAATAACCCGAAAGGTTTAAATTTTGAGAAAGGATGACGGGCACTAATTCGGTCTTTCACTCCAGAAGGAAAACCCCCTGATTATTATCATAAAACTAGGAGAGGATTAGGCTACGTTTCAATGTCCCCTCTTCAGAAAATCAATGTCTATATCAAGATCTCTCATCCGGAACATCATCATGGGACTCCGAGGTTAGCATTGGTGCAATTTTTAAAGGATTGTCTGTGAACATGACCTTGTCTAGTCATCCAGACGATAACGAAGAAGATGATGAAGAGTTGATTAAATTGACTGGCGATCCTTGGATCAAACGCCTTAACATTTTATTGGATATGTGTTTCGAGCAACGCGAGCCACCCACGGAAGATAAGGTGATCCAGATAAACATTGGAGATGAAACCGATCCCAAGCCCATTTACATAAGTGAAAGCTTATCACCATCCGAGAAAAAGGGCCTTGTATCTCTTATCCCAGAATATATATATGTCTTCGCCTGGAACTATGAAGACATGCCTGGTCTTGACCTAAACGTAGCCATGCATTGTCTCAACATTGATCCGGCTACGAAACCCGTTAAACAACAATAACAACGTTATTTTCGTCTAAAGATCATAGAAGCAATTGAATCGGAAGTCAAAAAGCTTATTAATTCAGGCTTCGTCAGGGAGGAGAAACACCCTGACTGGGTCGCTAATATTGTTCCCGTAACCAAGAAAAATGGGATGTCTTAAAGATGAGTTCCCTCTTCGCATCACGGATGTCATGGTTGAAAACACTTGTGGGTATGATAGGATGTCTTTCATGGATGGATTCTCAGGGTATAATCAGATCAAAATACACCCTGAAGATGAAAAACACACAGCTTTCAGAACACCACTGGGGGTGTACTATTATATAGTAATGCCTTCCGGACTGAAGAATGCTGGTGCAACCTATCAACATGCTATGAGCACAATCTTCCATGAACATCTACGCAAGAGGGTAGAGTGCTACGTAGATGACATCGCAGTGAAAAGCCAAAAAAAGTGACCATCTCTCAGACTTGAAGATGATATTCGACATCATGCGAGTACATCAACTGAAGATGAACCCCACTAAATCTTTCCTAGAGGTGGCCAGCGATAAATTCCTTGGATTCATAGTTACCTCAAAAGGGATTTCCCTCGATCCAGAAAATGTTCAGGCTATCCAAGAAATGCAGTCTGAAGAATATCAAGGAACTCAGAGGCCTACAGGGAAGATTGCCTTACATCCGAAGATTCATATCAAACCTTTTAGGACGCTGCCAACCCTTCACCAAATTAATGAAGAAAGGAGTCTCCTTTGTTTGGGATGGAGTCTGCCAAAAGGCGTTTGAGGAAATCAAGTAATATCTCACTCAGCCACCCATTCTAGTGGCCTCGGTAACAGGAACACCATTCCCGTTATATGTGAGGGCCATGGAACATTCTCTGGGAGTTTTACTAGCTCAGAACAATGATGAGGGCCATGAGTAGGTAATCTACTACCTCAGCAGAACCATGATTGGAGCTAAACACCGGTACAATCCGGTGGAAAAAGAATGTCTTGCCTTAGTTTTTGCCATTCAGAAAATACATCATTACTTAGTTAGACAGACTATTCACTTTATCTCCAAAGTGAACCCTTTGAGAGTTCTCATGACGAAACCTTATTCGTCAAATTGTCATCTTGCAAAATGGGCGATACTTCTGTCACAGTATTCAATGCAGTTCATGCCTCAGAAGGATGTTAAAAGGCCAAGCCTTTGCAGATTTCTTAGCTAACCATCAGGTGCCTGATTCTTTCAGATTATATGAAGACTTACTAGACAAAGTTGTAGAGGCTTACATAACTCAAGAAGACATGCAAGTATGGAAATTGTTCTTCGACGGTGCATCTAGAGCAAGTCCTGATGGAGGAATCACAGCCGGTGTGGGGGTTGTGCTTGTATTCCCAACTGGTCAGGTGATCCCAAGAGGATTTTCCTTAGTCGAGCCATGCACCAACAATGTAGCGGAGTACAATGCTTTGCTACTAGGAATGCAGCTGGTCGAGGAACTCAACATCCAATACGTTAAAGCCTACAGTGATTCTCAACTCATCGTAAATCAAGTTTGAGGAGAATACAAAGTGCGTAACGAGGATTTAGTCCCATACCACTTTGTGACGCTAAAGTTAGCTTAAAAATTTGAGGGCTTCATTATCGGACATGTTCCACGAGTCTGTAACGCCTATGCAGACGCCTTAGCTTTGTTGGCAACTTCCCTAGTCTTGCCACTGAAGGCAGAAACAAAGATACGCATGGCAGGCCGTGATTTGTATCACCCCAAGTTCCCTCTAGGAAAGTGCTCAGAAGAGGCAACAACATAGATTGTTTGCGAAGCTTCCATAGGTCTTGAACCAAGAGATTGATGATTCCTATTCATCGACTATGTCTTACATGACATACTACCCGATGACTCTAAAGAAGCGGTCGCTATTAAATGGAAGGCCCTTTGGTTCTATTACAATGCAGTATCTCAGACTTTGTATCGAAAATTGCATGATGAAATTTTGCTTCACTGCCTTTCTAGGAAAGAGACATAAGAAGCTCTCAGAGAAGCTCATGACGGAATGTGTGGAGCTCATCAATCTGAAGACAAACTAGGAGATCGACTAGGCAGGCTCGACTATTACTGGTCTAAAATGTTCGCCGATGCCGTCAATTATGCTAAAAGATATCATGCGTGCTAGGTCCACGGTGATTTTATTCATCAAGTACCAGGAAATCTACATCCGACATCTCCGTCTTAGCCATTCGAGATGTGGGGAATGGATATTGTTGGATCCATTTTCCCTCCAACATCCAAAGGGCATCTGTTTATCTTAGCAATAATTGATTACTTCTCCAAATGGGCAGAAGTAGTTCCTTTGAAAGAAGTCAAGGCTTCAAAAGTGGTCAAGTTCATCAAACAACAAGTCGTCTACCTCTTTGGCATACCAAGACGAACAGTTCATGACAATGGAACCCAATTTGTTAGCTACAGTTTTTAGAGATTCTGCAATAAGCTTAGAATCCAAAACGTTACGTCAACAGCATATTACCTGCCAGCTAATGGCCTTGTGGAAGTTTTTAACAAGACAATCATGAAGCTTCTTAAGAAGTTTGTCTCCAGAAGCCGACGCGACTGGGACGAACGACTCGGCGAATGTCTATGGGCCTACTGCACAACGATGAGGACCCTGACAAAAGCTACTCCCTTCTCTTTGGTGTATGGCTGTGAGGCTGTACTACCATTAGAAATTTAGATCCCATCCCAGAGAGTTGTCCTTGCAACCGGGATGACAGATGAGGACCATCATCGACTACGCCTTCAAGAACTGGAAGCGTTGGATGATAAACGACTTCATGCTCAATAACAGATCGAGTTATATTAAGCTCGGATCTCCAAAGCCTGCAACAGAAAGGTCAATGAAAGGATCTTTAGGAAAAGCGATCTTCTCTTAGTAGTCAGATGACCCGGTCATGACGCATAAGATGAAAGGGAAGTTCAATCCCAAATGGGAAGGACCTTTCGTGGTAAAGTCAATCTACTCGAATGGAGCCTACCATCTCATTAATAAAAAATGTGATAGGCTCATGATGCCAATCAACTGGAAATTTCTCAAGAAATATTACCCATAGAGAATCATGGGATCCCCTTTCCTCCCCCTAACTGAGTCTAAAAAGGAAAACTGAACTCACTTAGACTGGGGGTTGGTTGCTTGGAATCCACTGGATTAAGAGTAATGAATCTTTCACATCGTCAAGTTAACATTACACTTCTGATTATCATCATCCCCATGGAGTATAACTTTAGTTTGTTTCATTCTTAATATGACAAACTTCTCTGATGACAAAATTCCTATCATGTTAACACTACACCTCTGACAGTCAACTTGTCAATCCTCTCTAATAAGATAATAGGTCCACAAAGTTGTTCAAATCATAATAAAATTCCTATCATGTTAACACTACACCTCTGACAGTTAACTTATCAATCCTCTCTAATAGGATAGGTCCATAAAGTTGTTCAAATCATAACAAAATTCCTGTCATGTTAACACTATACCTCTGACATTTAACTTATCAATCCTCTCCAATAGGATGATAGGTCCACAAAGTTGTTCAAATCACAACAAAATTCTTATCATATTAACACTACACCTTTTACAATCAACTTATCAATCCTCTCTAATAGGATGATAGGTCCACAAAGTTGTTCAAATCACAACAAAGATCATGTCATGTTAACAATACACCTCTGATAATCGACTTATCACTTTTCCCCACAGGGCGATTAATAAAAAGTCCCAAGGTCAAACCTATATTCCAAGAGGAAAACTCCCACCCTCACACGGGTCTGGCAAGGCGATGCATTCAAAGCGGACATAGTGAATAGCTCCTTTATGCTAAGGAACTAACAACTCCAAGACCAAACTTGAGATCCAAAGTATTTTGAAAATTCGTTCCAGTCAACTGCGAACTTTTAAAAACTTTGGAGGGGGTTCTGTAAGCTGTCTAAAAATTACTGTTGATAGCTGATCCCCACAAAACAATAGATGTTAAAAGATATGAAAGATACAATCTGACGTCCTTCACATCAACAAGCGGAAGTTATAATCTGACGACCTCTGCAATAGTCGATGAAAGTTACAATGTGAAGACTTTCACAGTAACGTATGAGGGTTACAAATTGACGACTCTCACATTCCACAAGGACCAAGTGTAAAGATTATAAGATAACAATCTGCACGAAAGTCGAAGAAAAGATATTACAATTGACGATCTCTACAAACCCAAACACAGAAGCCCTCTTCCGCGTCCCAGAAGCTCAAAACACAGGGGTTACCCCATGTTGCTAAGTTCAAACGCAGAGGTCACCCTGTGCTTCCAAGGCAAAATGCAGGGTTCACCCCGCATTGCCGAACTCAAACGCAAGGGTCACCTTGCGCTTCCAGATCCTAAATGCAGGGTTCACCCCATGTTCCAGATTCCAAACGCAGGGCTCGCCCCACATTCTAGATCCTAAACATAGGGCTCGCCCCAAGTTCTAGTCCACATTCTAGATCCCAAACGCGGAGTTCACCCCGTGTTCCAGTTCCCAGACGCTGGGTTCACCTCGTGTCCTTTTCTCTAGAACACGACCCCTATGTTTTGACTCAGGAACAATTTTCAAAACTATCCTGTCAAGGTATAGGCATAGTTAAGGGTCAGCTAAGGGGTGCCTTACCCCCTGATTGCCCTATATATATGGATGGATCTCTGGCAAGAAAGGGGGGCCAAAAAGAAAAGAGGAAAGAGAGGCAAGAGAGAGGAGGCAACAAACAAGAGAAGAGAGAGAGAAGGAGAAGGTCTTCTTGGAGAATCTTCCTAGAGTTCTTGGCTTGGTCTTTAAACCTAATTCGGTTAGTAATCTTGGAGGTTCATCTTCTCTCTAAAATCAACTCTTATTTGGAGTTCAAAGTCGGCTAGAGTTCCTAACTTGTTCAACAAGTTCCCTTCAAACTCGCCTCGAGTTCACAACTTGCCCAGCGAGTCCCCCAAACTCGTGAAGAGTTCCAAACTTGCATTGCAAGTTCTCTCAAGACATCAAGTCAAGAAGATAAGACTGACCCCCCACGAAGTTGAAGTGTTTGAATTGTCAACATGAATCAAGATTAAAGCTCTCATCGCCACAAAGAAGAACTCGACTTTAAATAAAGGGAGGGTTTCATCCTTCCCTCTTTTGTAAATAGGAAAACCGATCGAGGAGATTATAATTTCTTTTTCTAAGTTGTTAGAAGGAAATTACAGTGAGATATTGTATTTATTCTTTTCCTAAATCAGTTAAGGAGATTAATACCAACTTCATCCTCAAATTTCTCACAATTTCCTGTACATACACTTTCTTCACGAGTCTTTGGAATGGTTGACATTTCTCAGACAAATTGGCGATAAACCTTCGGATGTAGGCTAGTCATCCTTGTAAACCTCTGAGCTCCTTGAGGTTCTTCAGAGGTGGCATCTCTTGGATGACCTTCACTTTTTCGGGATCGATGTGTATTCCCGTGGATGTTTTGATAAACCTAAGAAATTTACCTGATGATACCTCCCAGGAAGGATTTGGTTGGATTCATCTTGAGTTAGTATTTTCGCATGACTTTAAACACCATTCTTAGATCACCAATATGGTCTTATTTGTGATAAAATTTTATCGTGAGGTCGTCAACGTAGCACTCCACTGATTTACGTAGATGTTTAAAAAAGATCATGTTGATGGCGCGTTGGTAAGTAGCTCCAGCATTCTTCAAACCGAAGGGCATTACTATATAACAGTATACTTCAAACCGAAGGACAATTATTCTTAAGGTCGTCAACGTAGCACTCCACCGAAGGGCATTAGAGCATCTGACGACTTCCTAAGCCTCTCTTGTATCCTTAGACAAATGTAGCAGTTTGAATAAAGTGATACAGGCTGGAATATTAGCCAATTATGCCATGATATTTTATTTGAACGGGGCCTTAGGGTCACTTAGAGGACGCTGTAAGGCTTTGTCGAACCATGTCTCCTTTTGCTTGACTGGTTCGGGTTGTTTGTATGTTCCCGGTTGATTATAAGTCCTCAGGTAATCTTTGCCAAATCTTGTCCATGTCATGGCTATTTTTTCTCTATCCGAGTCGGTGAGTGAAGTGACATGCATTGACTCTTCTTCAATGATCACAGAGATGAGGTTACAGGCCTTCATCTTTTGCTTGCTTTTAGGTTTCTGAAGAGTCCAATCTTCATCTTGATGAAGGTCGGGATGACACCATTTTGATATTAAACTTTGGCATAGAACCAAATTAGAGGGTCACCATGTTAGCGGTGACTTTCTTTTGCTCGTGTTTAAGATTGAGAATTCCTGATTTGACGAACGTTTGGATCTTATCCTTGAGGATGTAGTAATTCTTAGTCTCATGTCCCAACATTCTGTGATAGAAACAGTAGTTGGGATCATTGGTCTTTTTGACTTCTTTTGGGCGTCGAGCTTCTAGAAGCTTTAGACGATTTTCCTTATTGAGGACGTGGAAGACGACAACTATATGTTCATCCTTGAACGAATAATTGTGCTAAAAATTCTTCCTCGGCTCTTTTGTTAGATGTTATTAGCACTTTGGACTCCAACAGTGAAAGTTTCTTTGGATTTTAGCTGTGACGTCTGCCCTTATTTACCTTTGCTACCCTTGAAGTTGGTGAGAAGTTCAAAATTTTTGAAACACTCCGACAACTTCACAGCTATCCCAGCTTGCTCCATCAAATCTTCCAGGTGTGAGCAGTGATAGCGTCCATGTGGGCTTCAATTCGTGCCAGGAAGTTGTGTCGACAAGTTTGAAGTAGCATTGGTAATGGCATGTCTCGACATCGCAATGTCAAATTGCGTTATCTTTCTATGTATTCACTGACTGTCTCATTCCCATTTTGTTTCTCAGAAAGGAGTTTGGCCATGGTGGCATCAGACTGTTTCTTATGGAATTGAGAGAGGAGCTTTGATTCTAAATCCGCTCAGGACCTAATTGAGCCCTCGGGCAAATTTTGGAACCAATCAAAGGCTACCCCTGAAGGGTGCCAATGAAAAAACATGCCTTAATAGCATTGTTACCCACTATATTTCTAGTTTGCTGGTGGAAATAGTAGATATGTTGGTTCGGGGACCATTTGCCATCAAACACGTGAAGCATTGGTGGGTTGAACTTCATCGGATAGGGAACCATGTTCCATTCGACATGATAAGGTCGGGTGATTCCAACCTTCTTGAGCTCTGTTCATTGAGAAAGAACGTTGAGCTACTTCTGAATGTCTTCCAGGACTTTGGCCTCCTTGTTTAGTTTACAAGGTAGCATAGCCTCTGATCTTGCATGTTCAGAGTCCGCATTATCTTGCTGTTCTTGATCGTCTTTAGGAGTATTCTCGCCAAGTGGCCTTTTTTCCTTTCGAAGAACTTGCCTTGGGGCGAGAGACTAATAAAAGTTACTTAACCATCTCTTCTAGTCATTCGACTCGTTCGTCTGAATCTTTCTTCTGAACCGCTATTTGAGTTAGAATGTGGGTTTACCATGTCTATCACCCATTGTCATTCTTGGCTTGAACTAAGGGTTGGATTCGATGCCATGGCGGAGTTGGCTCCACTGGAAGTGGGTTGATTCATCTGGGATGATGACTGCGATGTTCGCATTAGGATGGAGGAGTAGTCAAAAGGAATAGTCGCTCTTCACCTTAGCCTGGTGTTATGATATACTCCATCGGCTTCTGGTAGAATGGATCAAATTCCAAGAGAGTATACTAGATCAAACGAGCTATCTGAACTTTCCTCATCGTCTTTAGAAGCCACACTTGTCGTGTTGACAGTGAACAATTGCATTTTGCTCTTACAAGTGCGTTGTCATCATTTAGTCTGAACTTCTGAAAGCTTAAGAAAATGACTAAGACGGTTGAAGACTGTTTCTTTGTGTTGGCAACTCTTTTGAACCGTCGAGATCATTTCTCTGAGGGTCTTGCAACGCTGACATTAGAAAGCTCTCTTCAGAGTTATGAATTCTCTCAAGTCAGCATTAGTGTCAACATCGCTGGTTTTGGCCTTGGAATGCGAATGTCGCTTATGGCAACATTGGACAGAAGTTTGTCCATCGGGATCACAGACGATGATGTTATTCCTTTGAGGAAATTTGGATGAGGAATAACCCCCGTTCTTTGCTTCTGTCGGAGAAGCATAGTGAGACACTTTGAATCAAACTCCTAGAGGAGTCGAAGACTAAAGCCCGAGATCAGATGTGATAACATCTTGATCTTCACTCAAAGTGAGAGTCGAAATTTCTTCGTACTTGGTGAAGTTCGTTTGGCTTCCAACAAAGCCCGAACAATCTTCAGCGAAGGCAGGCTTTCCACACGCGGGTGTTATTTTAGACCCGAGATTCGCACTACGGTGAATTTTGTGACAACTATGTACAATTGTCATTGCAGAGATTTTGTTCTTGGAAATTGATTCCTCGAACATCGCTTAATCAAATTTAATGACTAGCGTTTCAGCAAAAGACCCGAGGGTCTTGGTGTCGGCGTGTGATACAATCTTCTCGTTAGAGGAGAAGGAAGTCCCTAGCAGAGTCACCATTCTGTTTCGAGTTCTTTTGTATTGTAATTGACCCAGATTACAACAAAAGAAAATGTAGTGAAACAAAGGAAATTTTTTTTGGGTTCTTTTCGTGTGTCGGTGGAGCGTCGATCTTGTATTCTGTTGACTCACCGACTAAGACGATGGGTCTTTTTGCTATTGATGAGGATTGGATGCGGTTGTGTTTGTTAGGAGAGTGGCGGGATTTGCAGACATGTCGCTTGCAGTCACGTGCTTTGCAGGCACGGAGGTTAGTGGTGAACAATATTGAGTCTGTAGTTGTATAAATTTTCAAGATTGACCTGGTAGAGCTACCAATATTGTTTGACATAAAACATATGTTTAGGGGGGCAAGAATAGATTAGGAATCCAGTTTTGTTTATGGATTCCTACCTATTCTATAAAAATTTTAAGAAGATTTTATAGATTCATGAAATTCTTTTTTCTTTTTATGTTTGTTTCATAACATGAAAAGATGGAATCCAACTTTATAGAAACCCTTCAATTCTTAATCCTTAGATTGGTTTGGAATGAGAATAGAATTTGGGCTGCGTTTGTGAACTAAGATTTGGATTTAAAATGTTAATTTAAAATCAAAGGATTTTAAATCTAGGATTTGATAGAATCTTTTGTTTGGATGTCTTTACAAAATGCAAGGATTTAAAATCAAAGATTTGAAATATAGTGTTTGGATACACTTTATTATACATGAACTTGGTTTTAAAAAGAAGAAAGACATG
This sequence comes from Asparagus kiusianus, assembly GCA_022839385.1. NCBI lineage: Eukaryota > Viridiplantae > Streptophyta > Magnoliopsida > Asparagales > Asparagaceae > Asparagus > Asparagus kiusianus. The sequence continues at coordinate 940,807 of BQKN01065221.1, forward strand.
CCATGCACAAATAAAACTTTGAGAAGTGATTCAAAACCAAAATTAATCACCTCGATAGCAATTATAAATACCCGTGCAAACATCTCATCCTTCATGACTCGATACGAGGAAATACAAACAATAGTAATAATGTCCAAAATATTCATTATAATAGCATTTTCTTATGGTTTTATCCACTACCACTTTGACCTTCAATCTCCAAAATAACAAGAGTACTACTTTAAAAATTAGCCATGATAAAAGACTTGACAACACAAAAGAGTATAGCAAAACAATCCACATAAGAAGCTCTAGGCTACACAATAAGTTTTCATTTAAAACACAACGTACTATAGGTGGTAGATAACCATGATTTTCTACAACAAGCTAAATTAGCACAACATAAACTACTAAAAGAAACCATAACAAGAATCGTCTATTTATCTTTCAAAGTCTTCTCCTCCTTTTTCTCCTATGCTTCCAACTCATGTCTCGTAGAACTTATTGGATCCTACATTAAAAAATTTAGCATCATTTAGTTCATGAAACAAAATACGCTCTAAAATAGAAATAATATCTACTAAAAAGGCAAATCACAAAAGTATTATTTAGTATTTGCATTCAATAACGCAAATGGATGTTATTCACTCTCATACAAAGGCACAAGAGAATTGAAATATCGAATGCACCATAGAGGACATCTAATTCAAATTCAGAAATGGCAGATGAAAGTATAATTTTAACAGTTACGCAGAGCTTCTTCTTACACAATACATAATATAAGCAATAGTAGAGAGTTAAATTAAACTCATAAACCAAAATCATGCTCATAAAAGAACAAAGCCTCTTAAACTTTATATTCACTTTCAAATTAAAACTAAAGTAATAAGCATCTCTATCCTATATAAAAAAAAGCATGTAGTCATAAAAAAGCATGATCATCACAATGAATAGACTGCTACTCAGCATGACAATTTTTTGACTAACGGAATATGCAATCAATATCAACATTATGTCAGCAACATTAGGATAGACATGGAAAAAGAGAAGGGTCCTGCATTGCAATACCATACCATAAATTAGGATAACAAATATTATGCTAACCTTGATCCAATTATTGAAATTTTGTCAAGTAAAGATGAAATAGAGGGGAAAAAAACCTATGTCAAATGAGTGACCATTGTCCAACAGGCAAACAATTTCTATTTTAGTTCAACTATCGGTTGAGGAAGAAGAAGAATAGCTGATTGAAGAATACTATAATGATAAGGAAGACATTTCGTATGAAGAGAATAAACAAAGGAAGATAGAGGTGTTGAGTCGAGTGTGGAGTTCAAACCTCCGTAGGCGCCCTGGCGATGAAGTCGACGCAGGCAAAGTTGGGAGGCGGACAAAACCTGTTAGCGAGTTCGACGAACAGCTGCAGGAGGAACTTTGAGCAGGCAAAGCTGCAGGTGAGTCTTGAGCGCGGGCGACTTTTGGTCTGGCGAGATCGTTCAAGGCGAGCTCGAGGCAGCCGGATTTTGAGCATGTGAAGTCCACGTGACGTGCAGGCGAGCTCGAGGACAGCTCACGACAGGCTGTCGTGATCTGGCTAGGGTTTCCCTATAAAAGGGGAAATCCCAAGCCCGAGATATAGCAGCTTCTTCTCCTCATCTTCTCGTGCAAAATCAGAGGCGGCGAAACTCCTCCCCCTTTCTCGCGATTTTTTCTCCAGCGCTCTCTCTCTCTCTCGTGATTTCGAAAGTGAAATCATTAAGGAAGAAATTAAAGAGGGGAGAAAGAAGTAAAGAGGGGTATTTAAAGAGAGAGGAATCTTCACTGTAGCTACAGTGAAAGATTGCATTTATTTGAGGAATCTCAAGTTTGAGATTCGCTCTGAATTGTAATTTCTTGTTAGATTAATAAGAAATTTATTGTGTGGCTCCCGAGGACGTAGGCCGTTGCCAAACCTCGTTAAAACTTGGTGTACTTTTCTCTATTCTGCGTTTCTGCTGTATTAGGGATTTCAGTGTTAAATTCCCAACAACTGGTATCAAAGCGTGAAACGATCTGGAGGAAGTCAGATTAAAAGTGGGAGCCATGGCCGCAGATGAAGGAAAAATGAGACTTGAGAAGTTTGATGGAACAGATTTCGGATTCTGAAAAATGCAGATAGAGGATTATCTGTATCAGAAAAATCTGTATCAACCACTATCGGGGAAGAAGCCAGATTCTATAAAGGCAGATGAGTGGAACCTTCTAGATAGACAAGCCCTCGGAGTTATCAGATTGACGTTGACTCGCAATGTTGCGTTCAACATAGTGAAGGAGAAGACCACGGCGGGTCTTATGGCAGCACTCTCAAATATGTATGAGAAGCCATCAGCCGCGAACAAAGTTCATTTGATGCGGCTGTTATTCAATCTGAGAATGGCGGAAGGCGCGTCAGTAGCACAACACCCCAATGAACTCAACACGGTCACAACCCAATTGAGTTCAGTTGAAATTGAGTTTGATGAAGAAGTTCGGGCGTTGATATTGTTGTCTTCCCTCCTAGAGAGTTGGAACGCTACAGTCATGGCAGTGAGTAGCTCGTCAGGAAGCACCAAGTTGAAGTTCGACGACGTTCGTGATCTGGTTCTCAGTGAGGAGATCCGACGGAGAGAGTCGGGTGAAGCTACAACCTCTTCAGTATTACATACAGAGTCAAGAGGTAAAAACTCAACCAGAGGGAACGGACGAGGCATATCAAACTACAAAGGTAGATCAAAGGACAGGAGGTCCAAGTCAAGGAATCCAAGCAACAGCTCGAAGGCTATCGAGTGTTGGAATTGTGGAAAGACAGGGCATTACAAGAATCAGTGCAAGAATGCACAGAAGGAGAAGGAGGCGAAGGCAGAAGTGAATGTCACTTCAACTTCAGGAGGAGACGACGCATTGATATGCTCTTTGGAGAGAAAGGAGGAATCTTGGGTGTTAGATTCGGGAGCGTCGTTCCATGCTACTTCTCAGAAAGAATTTTTGAGAAGTATACCCCCGAAAATCTTGGATACGTATACCTTAGTGATGATCAACCGTGTGCTATTGTGGGCAAAGGTGTGGTAAAAATTAAGTTGAACGGGTCAGTACGGGAGCTGAAGGATATCAGGCATATTCTTGACCTGAGAAAGAACTTAATATCCGTAGGCCAGTTGGCTGGCGAAGGATACACTACGACCTTCCATGGAGATGATTGGAAGATTTCAAAAGGCGCAATGACGATTGCTCAAGTCAAGAAGACTGGTACCCTGTATATGACAGCAGGTGCACGTTGTTTGATCTCAGTTGCAGCAGGCAATGAGACTTCAAAGCTGTGGCACCAGAGACTCGGTCATATGAGTGAGAAGGGGATGAAAATCATGCACACAAAGGGAAAACTCCCAGGACTGCAGTCAGTGGAGATGGATATGTGTGAAGAATGCATACTTGGAAAGCAAAAGAGAGTTAGCTTTCAGACAAGTAGCAGAACCCCCAGGAAAGAGAATCTAGAGCTTGTTCACTCAGATGTTTGGGGACCAACCACCACCGCGTCCATTTGTGGGAAACACTACTTCGTGACTTTTATCGATGATCACTCTCGGAAGTGTGGGTCTACTTTTTGAAGCATAAGTCAGAAGTATTTGAAGCTTTCAGGAGATGGAAAGCTATGGTCGAGAATGAGACCGGTCTGAGAATAAAGAAGCTCAGGACCGACAATAGCGGTGAGTATGAAGACACCGGATTCAAAAAGTTCTGTTATGAGCACGGGATCAGAATGGAGAGAACCGTGCCTGGCACGCCTCAGCAAAATGGTGTAGCTGAGCGGATGAACCGAACGTTGACAGAGAGAGCCAGAAGCATTCGGGTACAGTCAGGCCTACCGAAGAAGTTCTGGGTAGAAGCGGTCAACACAGCAGCTTACTTGATCAACCAGGTCCATCGGTTCCATTAGAGCACAGAAAACCAGAGGAGGTATGGTGCGGAAAGGAGGTAAAACTCTCACATCTTAAAATTTTTGGTTGTGTAGCTTACGTGCATATTAGTGATCAAGGCAGGAATAAGCTTGATCCCAAGTCAAAGAAATGCACTTTCATCGGCTATGGTGAAGATGAGTTCGGCTACCGCATTTGGGACAACGTAAACAAGAAAGTGATCAGGAGTAGAGATGTGATATTCAATGAGAAGGTGATGTACAAGGACATGCACAAGACAGATGACTCAGAGAGCGAGTCAATATTTATAGATGCAAATGATGTCCCGAGTAACCTCTCAGAAGAACCCAATGCAGAAGGTCCTCAGCCAGAAGAGCCTGTTAGACGAGATGGTGCGCAAGAGCCCGACGCACCAGCTTCGATTTTGAGGAGATCTTCACGGCCTCCTGTACCCAACAGGAGATACATGAACTATCTATTGTTGACAGATGGAGGGGAGCCTGAAAGCTATGATGAAGCTTGTCAGGGTGGAGATGCGAGCAAGTGGGAGCTTGCCATGAAAGATGAGATGAGGTCTCTCAACTCAAACCAGACGTGGGAACTAGCTGAGTTGCCCACGGGTAAGAAGGCACTCCACAACAAATGGGTGTACCGGGTGAAAGAGGAGCAGGATGGTTCTAGAGATATAAAGCCCGGCTAGTTGTCAAAGGATTCCAACAGAAGGAAGGAATTGACTACACCGATATTTTCGCTCCCGTGGTGAAGCTAAATACTATCAGGACAGTGATGAGTATTGTAGCAATTGAAGATCTTCATCTCGAGCAGTTAGACGTGAAGACGACGTTTCTTCATGGAGATCTAGAAGAGGAGATATACATGCACCTGCCAGAAGGTTTCTCAGAAGAAAAGAAGAAAAACCTGGTGTGCAGACTCAAGAAGAGCTTGTATGGCCTGAAACAAGCCCCAATGCAGTGGTATAAGAAGTTTGACGGCTTCATGCACAAGGAAGGTTTCCAGAAGTGCAACGCCGATCACTGTTGCTACTTCAAAAGATATCAGTCCAGTTATATCATCCTACTGCTGTATGTTGATGATATGTTGGTTACAGGTGCAGATATGAAGGATATCAGAGGTTTGAAGCAGCAGCTGTCAAAGGAGTTTGACATGAAGGACTTGGGTCCAGCGAAGAAGATCCTTGGAATGCAAATCACGAGAGACAAGAAGAAAGGGTTCTTGCAGTTGTCTCAGACGGAGTACATCAACCGTGTTTTGCAGAGATTTAACATGGGCGACGCCAAGCCAGTGAGCACACCATTGGCCAGCCATTTTCGTCTATCGAAGGATCAGTCTCCTCAGTCAGAAGAAGAGAAAGAGAGTATGGCTAATGTTCCTTACGCCTCAGCTATCGGAAGTTTGATGTACGCAATGGTCTGTACGAGACCAGACATTGGCCATGCAGTGGGAGTGGTCAGCCGGTTTATGTCGAATCCAGGAAAAGCTCATTGGGAAGCGGTCAAGTGGATTCTGAGATATCTACGAGGCACCACACAGAAATGTTTGCACTTTGGTAAGGGAGAGGTGGAAGTGCAAGGGTACGTAGATGCAGACTTTGGAGGTGAAGTTGATCACCGAAGAAGCACCACCGGCTATGTATTCACCGTCGGAACTATAGCTGTTAGTTTGATGTCACAGATACAGAAGATTGTCACTCTGTCAACTACATAAGCTGAGTATGTTACAGTGACTGAAGCCAGTAAAGAGATGATATTGTTAGACCCTAGAGGGGGGGGGTGATTAGGGTCTTATGCTAATCTAATCCGATTAAATGCTAATTAAAACTAATTAACAAATATATTCTTACAAGATAGATATACAAAAAGTTATGTGCAAGAATATGCAATATACACAAGGTGATATATCCTATATGATAGAAATATATGTAAGGATATATAAACAATAAGATATATCCTAATAAAGAGATATAGACAATATATGTGCAAGGATATAAAACTGACACAAGGGTAAACAATATGAACTAGATAGTGGATCATATAAATAATGAGCTAATGACAATGGCGATAAGAAATATAAACACAAGTATAAATAAACGCCAAAGCACACTCAAACACAAGATATGATCACGGAGTTCGGACCTTCCGTCCTACGTCTCCGTTCCCCACTCCCGGGGAGAAATCCACTATCACAACCGGGTTTTCTACGCTCACCCGAACAACGTTTACACCTCACAGTATCGGTTTTCAACGCTCACCGATCAACGTCACTCCTCACACTCGGTTTTCTAGTTCACCGAAAACTTCACAACACACTCGGTTTTCTAGCTCACCGAAAACCTTACAACACTCACAATGTAACAAATATAAATTTGTTCTCTACAATAGATGAGAACACAATTAAGCACAACTCAAAGTTACAAACTCTCACCACCCAACTATACTATGTATGTAAATACTAAAAGCTTAATGTGGGTGTGTGTAACGATGAGTAAATAAAATCAATTCAACTAAACTCAAATATAAAATCTAGCTTAAGAGCAATGATAATCAAACAAGTATATAAATGTAAAGCTAGAGTTGAGTTTAGAAAAACTTCTCTAAAACACAAAGAAGATGATGAAGAAGATTGAGAAAGAATCCCTCAATCTGCAGTGAAGCTTCCTCCTTTGTAAACAAAACCCAAACTTAAAACAACCAGTAAAACCACACTTAAACTCTTTTTAAAACCCTTGTTAAAAACTTCTTTTCATTAGTCAAAGAAGAGATCAGCAATGGGGTATTTATACCCACTCAAGATCTCAACAAAAAACCCAAGTAAAAAGAAAGAAACACCCCCAGCAAATCAGCTCAGGAAATAGCCATTGGAAAAGCAACGGATCTATTGTCGGTCGACCGGAAATTCTGTCGGTCGACCGACGGAGAGCAAAAACACGAAGATCAGCTCTGGACAATCGTCGGTCGACCGGGGCGGTCGACCGATGGAGCTCTCGGTCGACCGGACCGGTCGACCGACAGACTTTCTGTCGCATACTGATGAAAAAATAATTGAGTGGTCGACCGGGGCGGTCGACCAAAAACTGATACTTGAAAATCTGTTTTTGAAAACTGTTTTTCTGATTTTAAAACACTGTTTAAAAATATCAAATAAATTCCAAAAAATGTAAAACTTTGGGGAATGATTGTAGACATGATAATAAACATGTTACAATGACTGGTTTCGAAAAAGGACTTCTCAAATGAAAAATATCATCATTTTGCAAATATGTTCAAAAACATGAAAACCTAAAAATTGATATTTTGATATTTTGACTCAAACAACATTTTGAAACCTTATGAAATGATTGTATAGACTTGATAAAAGATATAACATGTTGTTATGAAGTCTATAACCTAGAAATACAATATTTTTATAAGATTGCATATTCTATGCAATATATTCAAAACACTAAGTATGATTTCATTAAATATAAGCTTGTTAAAGGTGAAATCATATATGGGCATATAAACATGAAAACTCAAAACTATGTATGTATATATATATATATATATATATATATATAAAACTATATATATGCATAGAAACCAAAACTTATGTATATATATATATTACTATATATATATATACGAAGAAACCAATAAATGTGTGTGTATAGATATTGAGCTTAAGGTACTTAACACACATAATATAAATCCTAAACTACATTACCCAAGCAATCTTGATCTTCATTATAGCTCAACTTGGTACACGTTGCGGATGAAGCTTGAACTTGATCTTTAACTTTGAATTGTAAGGGCTTCACTCCACAATTCCGCCAACCTCCTCTTGATATGATCGTGTAGGCTTAATTCATCCAACCTCCAACCATGTTGTTTGTCTATAACAAATAAGAAAATACAAATACTAGACAAACAATATTAGTGGTAAATTGTTTGTTAAACATCATCAAAACAAGAAGGCCAACAGATATGGCTTCAGGGTTTGTTAACTGAGCTGAGATTCAAACAGGAGAGGAATGTCTTGCATAGCGATAGCCAGAGTGCGATTCACTTGGCGAAGAATTCTGCATTTCATTCTAGAACGAAGCATATTGGGCTTCGGTACCACTTCATCAGATCCTTGTTGGAAGATGACGTGTTAAAACTGGAGAAGATTCTAGGAAGTAAGAATCCAGCAGATATGTTAACAAAGATGGTGACTGTTCAGAAACTGGAGTTGTACGCAACTTCAGTTGGCCTTCATGCATAGATGATGAGGGCGGAGCCACACAGGAGAAGGAGCTTGATGAGATAGCCTGCTGACGACGGTTTTATCTCCAAGTGGGAGATTGTTGAGTCGAGTGTGGAGTTCAAACCTCCGCAGGCGCCCTGGCGATGAAGTCGACACAGGCGAAGTTGGGAGGCGGACGAAACCTGTTAGCGAGTTCGACGAACAGCTGCAGGCGGAACTTTGAGCAGGCGAAGCTGCAGGCGAGTCTTGAGCGCGGGCGACTTTTGGTCTGGCGAGATCGTTCAAGGTGAGCTCGAGGCAGCTGGATTTTGAGCATGTGAAGTCCACGCGACGTGCAGGCGAGCTCGAGGACAGCTCACGACAGGCTGTCGTGATCTGGCTAGGGTTTCCCTATAAAAGGGGAAACCCCAAGCCCGAGATATAGCAGCTTCTTCTCCTCATCTTCTCGTGCAAAATCAGAGGCGGCAGAACTCCTCCCCCTTTCTCGCGATTTTTTCTCCAGCGCTCTCTCTCTCTCTCGTGATTTCGAAAGTGAAATCATTAAGGAAGAAATTAAAGAGGGGAGAAAGAAGTAAAGAGGGGTATTTAAAGAGAGAGGAATCTTCACTGTACCTATAGTGAAAGATTGCATTTATTTGAGGAATCTTAAGTTTGAGATTCGCTCTGAATTGTAATTTCTTGTTAGATTAATAAGAAATTTATTGTGTGGCTCCCGAGGACGTAGGCAGTTGCCGAACCTCGTTAAAACTTGGTGTACTTTTCTCTATTCTGCGTTTCTGCTGCATTAGGGATTTCAGCGTTAAATTCCCAACAAGAGGTATCTAATAGCATACATGAGACTATTAAACAAAAAGAACATAAACTGAAGGAAAGCTCATCTTCATATATTTTAAATGGACACACACTGCTAGAACTAGAAGAGATGGTAGAACTACTTGGGATTATCGGAAGAAATTTCCTTTTTTCGAGTGTTTTTATTTTTATTTTTTTAATTCTTTATAGTTTGTTAGGAAAACATGGAACAGGTAACAATAAAAATTCATTCCCTCTTTTAGCCCTCTAAAACATATAGGTACTAACCACAGCACTTGAGATCCCAGTGACTGTTTATTTCAAGTAAATTGATCCAACTGTATTTCAGTTAGAAATAATTATAAAATTACCAATTTGATGCACCTTGTAGATGACATCTTTATATACAGAAAGCACATCATCCACATTATTATGATGAGTCTGCAATCGCAACTTGACCTACATAAGTCCAGAGTAAAGGTTCACAAATTACTATTATCTCCAAGAAATACCATGACTATATATCTGAAAGAAAAGGTAACATATGAAAATAATAACAATCAAAAAATTTATGATAAAGAGCTCCATGTATATGTATATTGACAGGTTAATAGAAAAACCTTCTCCTCCGTATCATCAAAGCGCTGGGTCAATCTCGCAACAATTTCTTCATTTTCAGCTGGAGGATACTACAAATGGTATATCTTCCTGTAACAGGATCAAGTCTTCTACCGACCACTCTCTCAACAAGAATGTCTTCAGAGACCTGAAGAGAGTCCGTATATGTATCAATCATAAGTTGAATTTGATAAATAAGCATTTTTGTGAGAGAAAATGCTTACATCCAAGAGAATGAAAAGATCAGGTCGGATGCCAAGATCCTCTAAGGCTTTTGCCTTAGATAAGCTCCTTGGATACCCATCCAAAAGCCATCCATTTTCTTGAGCATCTGATTGCATCAGTCACTCCTTAACAATCTAAAAGAATGCTCCGTCTAAGTTAAACAACAGCCATAAAAGTACTGAGGAAAATAGTAATATTCCTATACCATGACAACAATTTCATCAGGAACCAACTTGCCCTTCTCCATGTATTCCTTGGCCCGCTTCCCATTTTCAGTCCCAGCTGCTACTTCTGCCCTTAATAGATCTCCAGCTGCAATATGCACCAAGCCATACTGCATTTGAGAACCGTTTGATTCAATGTTCATTTTCAAATCAAGCAAGCAATTCGTGAATATGGATTATATGAGATGCATATGAGTTATAAGAAATCAGTATGTGAAAACTGAATAGCAATAATAAATCTTTTCTCAAACTTCTTGCTATTTCCACCTATGACAAGAGCTATCTCCTACTTTAATCACTGATTAGCGTATCTCTTAGAATTGTAAAATCTCAATAAAATTAGAATTGTAAAACAAAAAACAATGATTAGCGTATCTCTTAGAATTGTAAAATCTCAATAATGGTATCCAATAGCTATTTTGATGCATGGGCTATTAAACAAAAAGGCATAATCAAGTATACAGTTAATAAAAAGAACAAAATTCTCAATAAAATAAAAAAATTGTACCTTTGAGATGAGACAAGCACTCCTTGCTTGAATTAGCTAAGAATCCATCAAAATCACCAAACCCTAATGCATTCATAATGAAATCATCAAAAAATTAGAAATATGTTGTAGAACCCCGTAAATTTTTATATGAATATATGTGAATTATTAGTAAATAAATAATTCTTTTATGATAAATAGCTTGAGGTCATTGATGTACATGATAACAAGTTATTTGAGATGATATGAGAGTATGGGTGTAGAGTTTGGTGCGATGGTTTTGCAAATAAGCAAAACATGCACAAAAACTGAATTTTTCCAGATCAGTCGACTGACTGTATCGGTCGACACATCAGTCGACTGATACGCTGATTTCTAGTTTTTTAGGTTTCGGGTCTGTTTTGATTTGGTTCGGGTTTGGGTCGGGTTTAACTGTTTGTATATATCACCTCTCACCCGAAATCACCCCCTCTCACCTTCAGACCAGAGAAAACCCTAGCCCCCTTCTCCCCTATCTAAAACCCTAGGTTGTTCTTGGTGATTTGGGGGAGAACTTGGAGGATTTTCGGCGAAATCTTCACATTGCAGCAAAGAGGATCCACTGTCTCTCAGATCCAGGAGTTGTTCATCACCCAGAGGCGAGTAACATCTCGCCCAACTCGTCCCTTTTGTTTTACATGAATTTATTAAGTTTAATGAGTTTTTATTGAGCCAAAAATGTAATTTTTGTACAAAGAATTGATTTTTATACCATATAGTGGAAGATATATGATTTCAGAATATTCAAAACCCACCAACATTTATTTGAATCGGAGATCTAGATCTGAAACATTTTTACAAGAGATTTAACATGAGCTTTGTTTTAAAATGCTTTAAAACATAAATACACATGTTTAGGGTTTTGTTTATGTATTCACACATGAAATTTTCGTTCCAGTTTGGTACATATATGTTAATATCAGTATTCTTCATGCTTGGGATTGATGGGAATGAGTTTGGATCGAAATTTGGGTATATATCGACCTGTGCAGAATTTCTGCAGTCAATCGGTCGACTGATCAGTCGACCGACGGGCTGAGATTTTCAGCCATCAGTC